>AYEL01051056.1:0-19457 GCA_000484575.1 Olivierus martensii | reverse complement strand
TCAAGGAAACCTAGAATAAGAGGAAGGGAAACTCGCCGAAAGATCAAAGAGAAATGCGTAACCCCGCCAAAAGCAGCGCCCTCAAGTGGCTGCCAATGAATATTTAGCCGTTCGCTATTTGGACAGTTAATTAAAAAAAGATTATATTTTAATCAAAAGAAAATGTTTGTTTTTTTTTTTTTTCTTCTGATGAAGATAATTTCCTTAGAAAAGATAATTTTTTTTTTCATTTAAATATAATTCCAAAGGAAAACAATCTCTAGTTATTTCAATTAATTACATTTTAATAAGAAAAACAAGAAAAAGTAAAAAAAATTGTATATATTTAGAAATTTCTTCATCATTCATTACACACACATATATTGACTTATAAAATGTAAAAAAAAGAATTGCTTTTAAGTTATTTTAGACAAGAAAGCTTACCTTTCATCCAATTCCTTTTCAAAAAAGGTGGAAAAAACCTTCTGATAGAAGAGATGCATTAAGCCACGTGAATGACAAATGCAAATAGACAAGACATCAAAAGTGCAAATATATCGAGTACTTTATGTGTATGTATAAGATCTATGTTGGTAATGATATCTATATGTTTCTGTCCAAGGTATAATGTTCAATGTTTCTGAATAGAGTGGCCTTAGGGTTGTACAGTCAGCTGTCATCTGCTCAGTCTAGGAGAAGAAAGGATGCTGTTTACTATGAACTTTCCAAGCATAAAGAATGCTGAAGTCACGTAGAGTCTCATCTATTGAAATACCATGCTTCATGTGAACTACGTATCATCAGAAGTCTTTTTAGTGTATGGATCAAAAACGTTCTGAAATTGTCCCATTGAATGTATTTCTTTTCAAACTGACTTATTGATCATTGATGGTAGAAAATAGAAAGTACTTGGACTGAAGACATCGATATATGCCTCACTTTTAAGAAGAAAAAAAAGAATTTCCGACATTATAAGATTCCTATAATATATATATAAGTATCGTAGATTTACAAAAGTTTTAAAACTTTTATTTTTTAATATAAGAACTTTAATTTTTTTTTTATAATATACATATTTTAAAATCGAGGTATATGTAAATGTTTTAGTATCATTAATGAAACTTTTCTCGTCTTTATAATCAAGTTTGATTTATGATACTGTTTCAATTTTTATGTGATGCAATTAATAGTTATTCTCGATTTATTATCGCGAGATTATCGATTGGATCGATAGTAATCAAACAAATTGCTAGTAAAGTATCACATATAGGCCTACTAGAGAGAAATCTCATATATGAATTATAACTTTGTCGTAAAAAATTTATGATGAGCTAGGAAAATTATATTAATCACGAAAATTTTTGCATTTTTATCGTAATTTTTTTAATGATAAGAGGATGATGAGCTAGGAAAATTATATTAATCACGAAAATTTTTGCATTTTTATCGTAATTTTTTTTAATGATAAGAGGGTAGAATGTTTGAAATAATTTATATGCTTCGAGAGAAATTTAAGTAACGTTCGTATACATTTAAACGAAGGAAGTCGTGACGACTTTACACGCTAGAGATGATTTCCGAGCATCTCCACTAAAATTATGTAAAAATTATGGCGGTATTTTAATGGATATATATAAACAAATAGAAATAAATCATAAATTATAACTTAAATTAACATTAAAAATAAAAAAAATTGTTTATATAACGTATAATTAGCAAATGCAATGTAATTGCAACTTGTCAACTTAACTGACAGTTTGTTAGATTCATAAGCGTTAATTGGTATGTTTATATACAAAACATGAATTAGATATTTAATGAGTTGTGTCTGCTTTACCGCATTGATGAGATTTTCATTACATAGATCACAATTTGGTATCCGGCAATAAACTGGTACTTGATGACGTAAAAACCTATCTGATTAGAGCTGTAAAAATCCGACAATCGTGTGTAATGGAGAAAGAATCTATGGCCAAGAAAAATTTAGATCTTGTATATCAGCGCGAAATGTCAGGAAGGAGCGATTGGATGTTGTACGTGATAGAGAGCTGGAGTGATGTATATTTGTACACAAACGTTTATGATCTTGGTTTGGTCTATCTATACTATTTCCCAACAGATAAAATAGGATGTGAGACAATTCCATCAGTAAAAACGAAAAGCTATCAACTCTTCCAATTTTATTTCAAAGGATATCAACCCATTATAGTTTTCTGAAGTGTTATCTTAAACTTACATTAAATCCAAATAGTTTAGAAAAATAAATAAATAAATATAACGTATAGATTTTTTTAAATAAATGACGATGATAAAAATGTAGCTTATCGTTAGTTTTTTGTTTTTTTTTTTTGCATTTTTCTAAAAAATCTAAAAGAAGAATCGTTACAAAATTAACGATTATAAGTTCTGAGTTCATTTACTACAAACGTCTTTAGTATAATGGCCGTAATACATCAAAATTATTACGATTTTAAAATTCTTGCATTCTATACGTGTTTATTTGTTTCTGAGAGATCGAAATAATTCATTTTCTTAATTATTTTTCTGTATCATTCATCAGAAAGAAGGAAAAAAATGAAGATATAAACGTCCTTTAAAGATATAAAATGGAAAATTTAAACAAAGATCGCATTTATCAGTCTAATGACGAAGTATCGACGATCGATCCGTTTTGGATTCTCTTTTCTATGAATATCTAAAGATGCTTTCCTTCCAAAGAGCTTAAAAAGATATTGTTTTGGAACCAGTTTTCGACTTAGACGGTGGATTTTCTTAAATAAATTACTAATACAGAGAGTGTGTGTCGCAACTAAATATGATAATAGGATTATGTAGAGAAGCTAAACAAAAATGAATTGATATGTATAAAAATACGATACAAAAACGTTATAAAGTTTGTTTTTTTTTACCACTAAAATATCATTTGGAATAAAAAAGTTAAAATCTTGAAAAGCAAGTTCGCAAACAAGAAAACATCATTTATTATCGGTTATAATGTCAAGAAGTTCGAAAGTACTGTACATCGTACAGAAAATTTATTGTTACCGGAAATGAATAGTTCAAGGATTATCAATCTCGCATGAATGCAGATAAATTAGTTAGGATATAATCAGATGCATATTGGAAATTTTAGGTACATTTATTGATCCTGCTCATTGAACAGAGAAAAATATAAGTATAGATGCAATTCATTAGCAGATATTCCTGCGATTGTATATCATATACACGTATAGATTATGCACAGAAATATTACTGATATAGTTTAGAAAGCCGGTAAATTTATATTACAAACAATAGATATTCTGTAAAAGGAAAGCATGTATAAGAAATTTTTGTGTTATGCAAAATTCCTGTTTTGAAGTGCAAGAGACGAGTTCCTATGTGATATTAATGTAGAATGGTAGCAACTAATTTTCCTTTCCTCTCTGTACAGTTATTATGAAGTTATAAAAGTATAGAAAGTTTGGCTGTGATGATCGTGTAGAGAATAAATTTATTATTTAGAACAGAAGAAATCGATACTCGCTTTATAATATTAAGAAGTGTGTATTATTTAGACTGATAATTTCTAACGTCAATAACAATATAACAGCATTAAATTCTGTTCTATAAATAAATTTTTTCAGACAAAAAAAAAAAAAAAAATGGCAAATTTGCAAAATTATGTGTGTTTAAAATGTAAGAAGACTTAATAAATCATGTAAAAAAATGTTAATTTTAAATTGAGTCTTGGATTAAACTGCCAGTATCTCGTCTGAATTTTGAGAAGTTTGTATAAGAGATTTAGACAGAAAACAATCTTCTCTGATTTAATTAATATTGCAACGTTAGTATGATCACTTTTCCAGACTGTTCTATCCTAATTTAGTTTTTTGTTGAGAGTTTTGCTCTAACGTACAAGATAAACGACTTTGACCTAGAATTGCATGCAGAAGTGATGTAGGCTAAATGGCTATTGGCGAAAATGAGTACAGGAAGGTTCCTGGTATGGATTTAATTCTTAATGAGTGTTTGAACTACTCTACGTATATTGAATTCGGCACTGTTTACCAAAACTATTTAATAAGTTACAACAGATACAATTTCCCTAATAGTTATATTAATATTTAATCTATTGGGTCTATAAGAAAGATATGATAACAAATCCGATTAATTATAATGGAATTTAATTATTGTTATCCGATTAGAAAATTATTTACAGTTGCAATATGTTTGTATCTCAACACGATAAATGTTATACAGCTACCAAAGCTGGATTTAGAATTTAAGCTGTAGGAATTATTAAATATCTTTTCACTATTTAATTTGTTAAATAATTTTGGGTATTATGTAAAAGTTTGATTAATTTGATTAAGTATTATTCATTTTTCACATTATTTATTGTAGAAAATTTTGTATTGCACTTGAAAGAAAGTTAAATTTTTACATTAGTATGTCTTTATCATTTGTAATCATGGATAGAAAGTTATGTTTTGTTAACCTTCAAAGAACATTATAATAGAGTAACATATGCACAAATGTTAACAATAATAGGATGTAGATTTACTGAATTTCTTCGAAAGATAAAAAACATTAGGCATTTCTTCTCGTTTCTTGTTTAATCGTTAACAAAAATATGAAAATATTAGGCATTTCTTCTGGTTTCTTGTTTAATCGTTACGATTAAACAAGAAATGAGAAGAAATGCCTAATATTTTTCATCTTTTTGAGGCAATTCAATAAATCTACATCTATTGTTGTTAACATTTATGCATGTTACTCTATTATAATGTTCTTTGAAGATTAACAATACAGATAACTTTCTATCCATGAGGATAATATTCCTGATACATGAATATTCATATAATGTCTATACACTATCGCTTAGTTTCTTACATGAGAATTGAATATGCTTTAAACAGAAGTTGGGTATGGTATTTCGAATGGGATGGCATATATTGAATTATAAGAAACCAAAATGTATTTTTATCGTTTGCCATTTTTCTCGTCTGGTATTTCTCAAGAATTATTTAATGTTTTTAAAACAGAAATTTGCTTTTACCAAACTTAATGGAGTAAAGATAGACAGGATAGAATTTTTTTTACTAAATCAAATTTCTAAAACTTTTCTAAGAATTTATTTAATGTCATACTCTTACTGCATTTACGTATTACAATAATTTTATATATATAAGAATCGTGATTTATATAATCTTAAATCTTTATTCGCTTAATTTTAGGTATTATTTAATTAATTATCCATTATAAACGAATATCTTGTAAAAATTTATTTATTTTTTCCTATGCAATGAATGTCGAATCGGTTATGATAATCTTATTTATGAAAATCTATTTACTAAAGAAACAGATCTAATTTCTGCATAGGATAGTATAACACCTAACACGATTATTAACGTTTCTATTGGTGCAACATAGCATACTAACACAAACCAGAATGCCTATCTGGTCAGTTCTGATCGTTATGCGGCCTAAAATAAAACAAACTCATTAATTTTCTCTTAATCTCTTTTGAAGAAAAACATTCTAATTACATTGGTGGTAACTTTTGAAAGGATAATGGATTTGCCAGAATTTGTGTTTGTGAATACTGCAATACAAACGAAGATTGTGTACTTTGTTGAAAGAACTACTGTAGACCATCGATTATCCGGTTCCTTCAAGAAAAGGAACATCAAATATTTTTTATTGCATTTTTATTTTTTGGCATTCTTTTTTTTTTGCTTGAATGACCTTAATAAGTGTTTTAAAATGATATTATTTTGTTTTTTTTTTATATAATTTTTATATTTTTTTTTGCTTGAATGACCTTAATAAGTGTTTTAAAATGATATTATTTTGTTTTTTTTTATATAATTTTTATATACTGTAAATAAGGAAAATAGTGCTAAAAATTTTACTATATTCAAATTTTACACATTATACAACAGAAGATGGCCACTGGACAGAGATAAGCTTTATTAACCTTATTTTGATTCAGTTTTGATAATTATGAATTGAATTTTAAGAATTACAGTGAGGAGAAGAGAATGATCCAGTTGAAAATGAATATTACAGTACTGAGGAACTAGAAAACTCAAGTTCTTAAGAGACTTATCTAGATTTTGGTAGATGTGCGAAAGATGAATAAATTTTTAACTGCTTTATATAAATATATTTTTAATAGGTGTTCACAATATTATCCATTGTATTAATAAATAATAGCACATGTCTTTGTTAAGTAATAAAATTTATTAAATTTTTTTCTTTTCCTTCTTTCATTACAATATAGTATTTATCTTCACTTTTAAGCAGATTTTGGAACTCAAACATTCTCTTTATCAACTTTGCACATCAGCAACAGTAGCACATAGTTTTCTTAGTATCTTCATATAATCCTCTTATTCAAAGCCATCATTGTTATCTCAGACTTCGCCATTCAAGACCTTATACTAGCCATTCTTAGTGTAATGACATTCACAGCATTGCAATAACGTGCCAAATTGAATGCTGAATCATTTAGTGAAAAGCTTTAATATTTGATTCACTTGCTATATCTTCTAATATCTTCTGATTTATCATCATTTGCTTCCACTGCAATCATAGCAAACTCTGTGAACATCCTCTTTATAAACATAAATCTGCTCTATACGTAAGTTACATAAAGGAAGTCTTTTCTGAAGAAATTATTTGGATTTTCATCCTTGATGTACAGCTTATTACCAAACGAATGACATATGGCATGGCCAAAGTGATGAAATTCTTTTCATCTGCTAGCAGTATTTTCTTCTCGTTTGTATATTGTCCATAACATTCTTATGGAACCAGTCCAAAATAATTTCAGAAGCAAATCTTCTATTATAATAATGCAATGATAGTTTGTAAAAATGATTTTAAGGCTCTTGACATAACATATTTTTTCGATAACTGCTCATTTAAAACAATGATCGCCATATATTTGAGCGAAAATAATGATGGAATTCTGAGAAAAATATAAACAGTTAAGTTTATAAATTATATAGGAATCAAAGAAAAATAATGATAAAATTGTAATACAGTACTATAAATATTTTTTTTTTGTTTTTGAATAAATTTAGATTTATTTCGACTTCCTGTACTGTGAAAACTATCCTGTAAATGTTTGCTTATATTTTTACTCTCAATTTTTTTTATTCTTTTAATATCTAAGAACTTGTATTCTCAAAAAAAAAAGAATATTAAAAAAGGGATGTTATATATTTTTATAAGTATTTTTATGTGTTTTATCAAATAGTTCTGATTTAATATGCATATTAACGTTTCAATTTTACTATAGATTTTTATTTTTTAGGCAATTCTTAATATAAAATCCTTAAGCTATCCAGTTTTGGACATTCATGTAAGTTACAAATCTTTCACAATTTCTTATACATATCATCGGTCTTTGACTACTGCATTTATCTTATGAAACAGCATTAAATTCAAATTTTGTTGACCACTTGAAAATTTTTTTCAATGATATCATCATCTTATTTCTTTACAAAGATATATTTAGCATAGTGCCGTTTCAAGGGAATATCTCTTACGATTGTTCTACTGCATCAATGAACAGTGCTGAAATCACTATCAGCATGTAAATCCAGTTCCATAATACGAAATTAAGCAAATTGGGCGACAAATAATTTTCAAAAAATATAATTTATTATATTTAGTTTTCGAAATGGAAATCTCTACTGACTAATGGAAGAATTTTTTTGTTCTAGAATGCTAGTTTTGAGCATTGAATGCCATGTTTATGCTATTGAAAGATGATATTTTACATTAGCATGAAGACAGTGTTCAGTCATTTGTTTCAATTGCATGTGAGCCACGTGTAGGATAACATTAGAACCAAATTAATGATTTTCGGATACATTCCTCCACATTAGTAATATTTCAGTAAAAATTTTTACGCAGTTATCAAATTGATAAATAAAAAATTCAGAAGAGCAAAAAGTACATTGTAATAATAAATTTTAATAATTTGTATTTAATTATAATAACGAAATAATCTTAAATTATAATTTCACTTTGCATTTGAATAACAGTTTAACTAGTAGTAATTTTTTTGCGAAAGTAACAATCGATAATCTGAAATCTCTTTGTAAACCGGGCATGAAACGTATAAAAATTTATTTTTTACTTTAAGGATGAATTATTTTGCATGCATTTGTTCTCAAAATTTGGATTCTAAATGCAATAAATTAATTAATAAACATTAATTTTTATGATCGTTAAGAGTGCAAATTCATATGTATCAATCCAAAGTGAATACCTATTGTGATAAATATATAGTTGGAAAAGATTTTAGATTAATATTCTTCATATTTCTTCATGTCACAATAATCATTTCTAGATAGAACAATGTTCCCTGTGGAATCATAGAGTAATCTTAAGATTGGCTTGACATGTTTTTCCTTTTTTTCTGCTAACTATATAGCGCTTAAAGGGGAAAACGTGATAGTATGTAGAACAGAATATATAGAAATAACGAAAAACGTTTTTTTAGAATTTATTCTTGTTACTTCCGATTCTTCTTTGCTTTATACAAATAAATATGTAAATTAATGCATAATATTCTAAATAATTTGAAAATAAAATTCAAGATTACATAAATTTTTACAACAGTTAAATTTATTTCGTAGTTTGTGCCTTTAATAGAAATTTCCAGAAATTAAAAGTCATGCAACCTTTCCAAACTACCACAACGAATAAATTCAATTTAAATACTTCAGCCAATTATCAGAAATTAAGCATGATCTTTTCATTAAATTTTATCATTTAATAATATCGTAAATAATTTATCTTTAATTACAACTTAGTAATGCAGAAAGAACTTATTTAATTAATGTTGATTAGCTATCATTGACGATTCATCTCTACTTCTAGATCCGTAAAGGTCAGGAAGTGTTGATTAAAATCGGAATTTTCCTATTTCTGATTAAATATATCATATAAATCGGATTTGTTTTTCAGATTTTATTGCGCGAAATTTAGCGGCATATTACTTTGATTTATGTTAAAGTTTTGATAGATATACATGTGCAAATAATGGCAATACAACTATAGTATAATGTTGCATATATAACATTAAGACTGATATCTCCTATTAGCACCTGTGATAAAGCATAGCATTGTGGTTGTTCACATTGTCAGTTAATCGTATTCTCTATCGATTATCATCCTTCATTAAGAGCTGGAAATGTTCTGTTATGCATATCCATTTGAACTTTATAACCCATGCAAAATTTAAGAAGAGTTTTAATTTCGAATTTGGATTATTGGATTTTTTCTCACTTATATTTGATTTTTTTAAGATGACTTTATTGATTTGGTTTAGTAAAACAAAGTTATATTCAACTGTATGATGTCAATACTTCGTGTGATTTGTGGAATGATGGAATGTGGTGTCAGAATTTTTTCGATTATTTTAAATAACTCGAAAAAAAATACTTCTTCACGACTTTGTTTACACGTTTTCGTTATGGATTCGTAGATTTTAAGCATCTTTACACGCTAGATATGTTTATAAATAAACAGTAATAATTTTTCCTCAGAGTAAATGTAATTTAAGTCGTTTACGGTTATTTATTATATAAATGAGACAATAAAAACTTTATATGAATATTTGCTGTACATAATAATGTCACGTGTAAATATTATTAAGCTGAAAAGTCGTGCAATTAATTAGTTATCATAAAACACAAACGAAACTATTAAATAAATTTAATTAAATTTATCAGAGCATATAATATATTAAAACATATATACCGATGGCAGATTTTTTTCACATTATGTCCATATTTAAAAATATTTTTTTGACGTTTGCAACAAAGCAATTTCTATAATAATTAAATTGATAAGGTACTGTGAAGTAAACAGCTGCATTATACGATTGCATTGCGGTTCTGAAAGTAGGTTGTTAAAGAATCTTAAATCATATTTTATTAGAAATAATAAATCAGAATTTCACGTGTATACTCGCACAAATATTTGGATAACACGTGACATTAATTCTATTTACTAGATCTATAAAATTTATCAGGCATGATCGTCAGGAATGATGTCAAAATTTATTTTGTTATCAAAATGTTGTTAGAACATAATAAATATTTTTAGTAATAAAATTGCTTTAAGAATATGTACAATTTATGATTTATCATCGAAACGTTCAGTTAAATCTAACAGATACTTAGAAGTTTAACATTATATATTATTTAATTCTATAATAAACGAAAAAAGTGTAAAAAAATCCTCTTAAATATTCATATCTACACGCAAAATCATATGCAACAGCTTACTGGATACTTTGCATTTTTTATAAATAAATAATTATAGTTTATAATTTATGCAAACGAGCAATTGCATTTATATTAGCATGATAATCATTAAGAATAATGTGACACTAAAAAATATTCATTATTTTTTTCTTATTATACTTCATAATGCTGATTTATTCTAAAAATATTGCAGTGTTTCTTCTTGATGCTACTATATTATAAAAGCAATTTATTGTCTAGAGATTGGAATGAAATATTTCTTCAAACAAACATCTAGAATTACAATTTAAATGTAAAGAATGCACTAAAATAAATATTTTAAAACAAAAACATGTTTTTGTTTTATCTTTAATGTCTTTTTGTTAAAGCAGAGTTCATTATCTGTAAGAAACCATTAACAAGATAAGATTTATTAATTGTTCTTATTCATTTATTATAATTTTTCGAATTAGTTAAAAATTTTAAAATGCTTATAATTAAAATGTTTAAATGAAGAACAAAAATGTAAAAATATATTATTTTTTTTTTTACCTTTTTAATTATATTAATAACATCTATCAGTTGTATTTGTAATTATGAAAATAATTATTCTGATCATGAAAACTCTGAAAAAAATTTCCAATAATTTTAGTTTATGATCAGAATTACCTCTGATTAGTGAATGTGATAATTTAAAATCCAAAATGTAATGAATAGCGTGATATTTATTCATGAATTTCGCCATTTTGATTAACTTTGATTGTAAAATTTTTATTTTTAAGAAAGGAATAAATCAAATATTTTTTTAACCGTAAGATTAATTATTAATAAATTTATAAATAATTAAATATTTGGACCCTCAGCGACGACGCGTCGCGTAGTCACGTAAGTCGTGTGCACCACGCGACGCGACACGTCTTCCAATAAGAAAAAAAAAAACAAATTTTTTTTTTTTTGCTATTTTCATTTTATTTTTGTAATTTACTGAATTGCCCTTACCGAAAATAAGTTGTGCATATATAATTGAAATCTTGAATTGCGTGATAAGTTTATTCTTTTCTTACATTATGTCATTTTTGTTAAATTTTTCATTCATCAATTAATATACTGAATGTTTAAACATCCAAAAAATTAATTTACTGGATATTTTCTCTACTAAATTCGCTACAGAATATTAAACGGAAAATCAATTTTTAATCTTTAGCAAAGTAAAATTAGCATCATCCGTATTTTAACAGAACCTGCATTCATTCAATGGCATTGTGCATTGCATGAATGCACATTCTTCATTCATGTGATGGATACATTTACAAAAGATATCTTTTGAAGTTGATTATTATGAAATATAACACTAATGATAAACGAAATTAGATCTTAAACATAAAATAATTATTATATTAAATTTAAGAGATTTAAACTTGCATTTTAAGTCCAACAATTGACATTATATCATCGCAATAAGCTATTCAAGTCATAATGAAACTTCATATTCAAATCCTTATAGTTGATGCTAGAAAAGTTGAAACAGGATTTTGTGACAATAAATGAAAATCCATTCAAATTATCATTAGCTTGTTTGCTGATACATAAGATAAGCATTAAGCTATTATTTAACAGAATTGCTCGAAGGGATAACTGTAGTTTTGATATAGTATACTGCAACAATAAATATTGTTAAAATTATTCTTGTGTGTCTGAAAATGAACTGTTACTGAAACGATAATTTTCCGTAGTGCTGATAAAATGTTTGGAAGTGAAGCATTCCAATCCAAATCCTTACTATACAAAAGGAGATTCACTGCAAGGTAAACAATTCTAGATTTTAGCATCCACATTCGATCTTCTTTGTTTGGATATACATAGATATAAATTTCAAAGCTGCCGATCAATACAAATCGAGAACTGTCATTCAATGTAGCTCACGTTTCAATCCAATGGACCAAGTAGGGATTGGCGATTTATACTATGTTAGCTTATCAAATACTGCAAACAATCGGTATTGGATTTTACTTAAACTCTTACTTTTTCAATTTTATATTAATATTGCTTTCTGCAGAATACTTTTTTTTTAAATAAAAAATAATAAATTACCATCAGCATCAGCTCACAAAACAGCTTCTGGATTTACCCAAACGAAGAGAAAATATTTATTTTGTACTGAAAAAAATTCAAAACTTTTGTTATTTCACGAGTTTTTCAATAAAATTTCTAGCATTGCTTCCATAAAAAATCCATTACGCAATTATTGTTATCTAGATAATGTAATATTAATGGAGCATAAGGCATGTTTATTATTTCGAGAAGCTATGCGTCACGCGGATAACTTTCGCATGCAATAAATATTATAAAAAAAAATTATTGACCCAAATAAAATTAATAATTCATTCGTTGATATGGTCAAATACGTAATTTCCGAAATTAAGAAAAAAAAATCGTGCTTTGTTTCTAGCATCGTGAATTTCCTTTATATAACTGTTATAACTCAATTAAATCGGCGTGCATGCATATATATATATATATATTTATTTATTTACAAATTTACATTCATTAACAAGTGATATACAATAGATGCATTAGCACAAAGTAAACAGTTGCTGTTCGGTACGCTTATATAGTTATGAACAATGTCAAATATGGCACTGTTAATATGGAAAACTGAAGGTAGTGTTTTAAAAATCGGAAAATGTTTGGAGTAATAAGATATTCTATTATTAGCTGTGGTGATTTAGAAGTTTAAAACGAATCTAGTGACATGCTTGGCTTGACGCGTGGTGATGAGGTCATCTAGCATCCCTATAATTCGATTACGCTCCATCGGAACTGAGGAAATGCCTTGTGTTATCTGTTAATGATACTAATGAATTCTCTCTTTCCGTGTTGCATGGAAACGCATTCTCACCATCGTTTCGCTTAGTTTATCCTCAATAAGTTTTCTCTTGTTTACTATTAACGCGTTTATACTGAATAAGTTCGTCAAATTTTCCAATTCATTAGAATGGGACGGAAATAAATGCCCACAAACAGTGGTATAGGTTGAAGAATTTGTGCTATGCAGCAAATATGAACACATATGTTTACATTAAATTACTTTGTATTAATTTAATTTAAAAGTTATTCTTCATTCGATTTATAATAACGCAAAAGATTTGTTAGGGACGTAGTATATAAATAATTTTCATTAGCATTAAATTTATCTATTCTAATTTATTTGTTCGTAAAATTACAAGAAAATCGCAAGAAAATAAATTACGTTATTTAGATTAATTTTTGTTATGCGAACAATAATTTCTAGTAAATCGTTCTTAAATAGACTATAACGTTTAAGTAATTTATGGATTTTAACTTGGATGTCTTGAATTTTTAGCTTTCCAGACTATCAAATGTAAATTTTTGTTAGTGAGTTTATTAATAATGTTTCAATAATTAAACAGTTTATTTTATTAATTAAATTATAGCGAAGATCATTAACAGGAAAGAAATATTTAAACAGATTGAACATTTTAACCAATTTCAAAAAGAAATTTATTATTTGTAAAAATTAGAATGTTTTTCAGATTTATTTTTTTATAATATTAATATAAATTTAGAAAATTTCAAAAGTTAAATAAATAATTTACAAAAATATTGTTACGTCATAAATTATTAATGTATTAAAAATAATGAAATAAAATATTAAAAACTATTGTTACGTCAAAATCTATTAATATATTAAAAACGATGAAATAAAGTATTTTGTAAAATCATTATTACGTCATACATTATTACTGTAAAACAATAAAACATAATATTTAAAGCTATTGTTACGTCATAATCTATTAATGATTTAAAAACAATAAAATATAATATTTAAAAATATATCGTTACATATATCATAATCTATTGATGTATTAAAAACAATGAAATAAAATATTTAAAAAACTATTGTTACATAATCTATTAATGTATTAGAAAACAATCAAATAAAATTTTTTAAAAAATTATTGTTACGCCATAAACTTATTACGACATAATTATTTTTGATTTCAGTCGATAAAAGAAAGCGAATTTATCATTTGTTTTCTAATAAAACTGTATAAGATGCATATACTGATTACTTAAAGTAAAATCAATACAAGAAGATGTTTTAAATCGAATTTAAGCTAAAAACAGGTATCAATCATTTTCGTATCATTATTATTCTTATATATTAGGAATTAGAAACCTGATTTTTTTTACCTAGTCTGCAGTTATAAACCTTAAAAAGATTAGTTAGTGCAAACGTCAGACATTCTAAAGGAAATTTAATCTATCGCTAGAGAAAATTTTAAAAAGAAAACGAGATTTCATTTGTCGTTGCTTCCATCGTTCAATCGACAAACTTCGATGACATGGAAAGGTTGGCTCGACGCAAGAAATTACGTTACTTGACAGTTTGCACAAAAGAAACGAACCGTTAGTCGACCTTAGAACAAAAGTGCAGATAAACAGAAAAATGCCAAACATAACGTTGTCAGCAAAGCGAAAAAAAAATAAAAGGAAGAAAGATTAATATAGAAGAGACATCTCCAATTATGAAAAAAGGAAACCCGATAGGTTCGAAGCGAATCGTGATTTCTTTCGAGTTTTTCTCTTTTATGAAAATTAAAAAAAAAATCTTCATTTTTTTTTCCCTCAAAATCTTAATTTGTTGAGCCAGTTTTTTTTAATTGAAATAGTTTACTTTAAAAAATTTTTTAACCATCAAAACTGCTAGACGTACAAGAGATACACGTAGAAAAATAATTTAAACTGATTTGAATATTATTAAAAGATAATGAACAAATTGTAAATAATCACTATTTACGTTCGGAATTTGCTTCTTACATCGATTGCTTTAAATATGCAGATATAAAATACAATATATGAATAATTAAATTATAGAATACAATTTTTAACCTCCCGTGTAACGATAAATGATTAAAGAAATAGATTTAATTCTAGTGATTTGTAGAAGATTAAGTTTGAAATTACTCTCAAAATTGACCATCTGCTTGTTATTTCAGATTGTCCTAGAGGGTACATCCAGATACAGTGTCTATTTACTTGCCGGTTGCCACTTCAATCAAAAGATTGCCACCTGCCACCCCCAGGTGATTTCCTGTTGGGACAGGAAGCAGAACATCTCTTGGAACACCTACCACTCTCAGATGATGCAGTTGTGACATATGTGCCTTTTCAACTAACAAGAACCATCTTCGAATTAGATAACAAGTTAATTATATTCAATAATCAAACTAACACTAAATAATTGAATAATTTATATTCTTATATTTATTATCAATTTATTAATTTTAATTATGAGCACTTATATGTTTTTTAAACTTGTAAATACTAACATAAGATAAAATTAGAGTTTATCTATGGTCATAAATAAGACAATGTGTATATGTGCTTGTGTCACGTATTGCAAGTTTGTATAACAATGAAGAACACTACAGCTTTTCAGAAATAAAGGCAGAACATTTAAAATTTAACAATATATTCAAATTGGCTATCGAAATTTCAGTGCCAAATACAATCAAAATCGGACTAATGCTCGGAGGCATTTCGAAGTTTAACGAAGACAATAATTAATCAGTTAAAATTAATTCATCATTACTCTTACGGATTTTCGTTAAATTTTTATATTGTTTAATTATAACTCATCACAGCAGGTTTAAAATTTGTTCTATCTCAATCGGATTTGTACAGAAATTTGTGGTCAACCGAACACAATTTTTCATAGAATATCGAGTGAGATAATCACTTTAAAGATTTTTCGTAATGTGACCAATTTCTGCACATTGTTTTAAATTTAAAATGGAAACTGTCTCCATAAACATGACTGACTTAAATTTTTTTCAAGTTATTACATGTAATATATACAATATTTCTCTACAATATAGTTTTTGTACCTTCTAATCTACAGGGGATCCTCCCTAATTGTTTAGTAAACATTATTATTATTAATAAATTTGCGTATATGTATAAATTATGGCATGCAATATATGACTGTCATATAGTCCTTTTTTAATTTTCATTATTTTTTCAAAAGTTATGAGCTTCAAACACACGTTCATGTTTTATTTTTACATTTAGGTGTAAGCATGCTATATATAGCTAGAGAGAAAATTATGAGCCGGATATATCCTGATAGCTCTAACACTTTTGCTAATATGAATAAAAAATAAAACTATCTATAAAAACTTGTATTAAAACATTATAGTAATAATGTAGTTCTCGATTATTACTTTCTAAAAGATTAAAAAATGATATAATAATGTTATGTTTGCATAATTTAGATCTAAAACATTATGCCATATCAATATTATTATGATATTATGCCTTGTTTTTATACTCAAACTTCTAACTTTCTGCTTTAATGCAATAGTTATAATGTTAATAATTATAAACAATAAAATTAAATAAAAAATTAATTATTAAATAATTATAGAATAATTTAATGTTATTTATATCCTCTTCTCATTTTTTAACTTAGTGTCAAAAACTGTTGGAAAGTTGCATAGCTTTCTAGAAATATTATTATGGAAACAATAATTAATAATCGAATTATGTACTAATTTCAGTTCAAATAAGTAATACAAGTCGAGTATCCCCAATTGGAAATTTCGAAATCCGTAACTTCGCTATCACTGCAGAAGGCCTTTTGGAATAGGATTATTACCATTGTTTGCGGATTATTATGCAATAATGCTTAGATAGCCATGGCACATTGTCGTGATTCAATATACAGTCAAGCATATTGCATAATAATCCAAGCATTGACAGTGCAAGGTTTCTGTGAGCCCTTATGTTCTTTACATATGATTTAAAAATGTTAAGAAGGTGTGATAGTGATAACTCTATTATACTCCTCACCAACTACTTAAAAAAATGTTTTTCTAAGTTTACATAAAAATAAAAAATACATAAAATAACAAAAAACAAATTACTTTGCACTGTGTACTTTGTTATATATATATATATATTCTTTCACTTCCAAATAAACCATCAAACAACTGGATATAAATATTTTAGATATATATCTTGCATTTTTTAACAGTTATATCTCCAAATTTTATTTTCCAACAATTATGTAAAGATATTTTACATCTTATAAAAAATTTTTTTTAATTATGGAAATGTAAAACTCCAATCATTTTTACAGCGTTACGTCACAATTTGAATTTGATACTTTTCTTTCTTACGTCATTTAACGTCATAAATTTATTACTCCCTCTTTTCCCTAATACATCGTGACGTAGTCCGATGTACTAGGGGAAAGAGGGGGTAAAATGACGTAAAAGAGAGGGTCGTAAAATCTGGAAATATCCAAAATCCCAAACACTTTCGGTCCCAAGCATTTCGGATTGGGATATTCGACTTGTATAGCATTAAAATAAAATTTACTAAATTTTTTATTTTAATGCTATTATTATTTATTTCAACTGAAAATAGTGTATGACTCAATCACTAATAATTGTTTTCATAATAATGTTGCTGTAAAGCCGTATAGCTTTCCAATAATATTATTATAAATAGGTACTCGTATAAAATAGGAAAATTATTCAACATTATATTATTTTGTCATATTATATTGATATGGCTAAAATAATATAATATTAATTATTACATACAATACTTAAATATATAAATTAATACAACTGATGTATATATCAGTTTTCTTAAATTTAATTAGAGAAACTGATATGAACAGTCAGTTAATTAATTTTATATATTAAAGCACTGTGCACAACGTTTTGGCGATAGCAATATAATGTCGAATAATTTGCCGATTTTAAATATCAATATACAATATACGAGGTATAAAATTAACAGGATATATCGATTTATAATAATAATATTATTATTAAATGTTTAGATTCTACATTATGAATTAACTGTGCAACTCTTTGTGATATACAAAGAGTTGCTCATGTAGAAATACGTAATGTTTGTAGAAATAATAAAAATTAAAAATAATTTTCATTATTTCTACAAAAATTAAAGAAATAATTCGTAAAAATTATGAATAATGCTCTTTAAAACATAATCGTAAAGTTGCTGTTTAAAAATGTTAAAGCTGAACTAAATCAGATTAAGAGATTTGCCGGTTTCTAGGAATATAGCATAAAATGAGTATTCTGTTTTTCACATTTACTCAGAAAAGATAAGATAAAGAAATGCGTTTAGATTAATTTCAAGTAAAATTCTTCCAGAAAATCATTTTCTTGTACTTTTTTTTTTTTTGCTATAATTATTAATGAATCATTTTCTTGTTTTTTTTTTTTTTTTGCTATAATTTGCATTAATGTAAGCAATATTATAATTTGCAATCACTTTATAAGCTTTACAATAAAGTTTATTGTTTTAAAGTATTTTTCTTTTTACAATTTTTAGAAAGTTTATGATAGAACCGTATAAATATAAAATTTAAATTATTCTGAGAAATTAAAATAATCAACATCATGATTGATCAGAATGATAGAAAATTTAAATTAAGAATGATAACATTCTTGTTTTAATTACTTCTGTTAAATAAAGATAAATAGCAAATTTATTTTTCGACTTTTATTCATTCTGTATTTTAAAAAAATTGTAAAACATTTTTTTGTTTTTTGCATTTCTTCAAAGCAAACTTATCTAATAAAAGATATTTCTTTAATTTCGATTCTTTTTTCTGGTAGCAATTGTTCAAATTAAATAAAGTTAAATAATACAATAGAATTTCAGAAAAAAATCACTTCTACAGCTTAATTAATGACATTTTAACATAAGCAAACATAAATTTTTATTAAAGTTTTCCGCTCTCCAGTATTATGTTTATGCCTTTGATGTTTAAAATAATCGATAGCAAACAGTTTATGATGACAGAATCTATTTTATACACATCATATTATTGATAAATATCCCTATTTTATTATTATTTTTTCATAAAGTAATACAATATTTTCGCAGAAAATTATAAAAATAATAAACAAAGTAAATGGAGTATTATATGAGTAAAATATGAAAATAACTTCTCAAATTCATTCAATTTTTTATACATAATTTATTTTTCTTAATTTAATTGCAACAATTTATTTGTTCCTTATATATGTTCCATGTAGCAACTTTTAATTAATCACTAATGAAGTTATTTATTCAATATTTTTATCCATAACAAATTTATTAAATTAGTAAAATTATTTTATATTTTCATTCTTATAAAATAAATTAATATATATA
>AYEL01051055.1:0-41847 GCA_000484575.1 Olivierus martensii | reverse complement strand
AATTGGCCCGTTGATTAAAAAGGTTGCTCACCCCTGATTTATACTAAAATAAATAGAGAGCTACGATGATAATAAATGCAGGAAATAATGAAAAACGTACACATGATTAATATAAAGCACGATACTACATGGAAATAGAATTAGAATATAGTTGTCAGTTGTTGTTAGTTATTATTCTCTTGTAAGTGGTAGCCGATCCTAGATGGGTTGTGGCTAATGGTAAGTATCATTAAGAATTATTCGGATTATTAGACGTAGCATAGATACGTTAGCTGTATGTAAAAAGCTTATTAGATTTAGTTCTTTAGTTTGTAAGTTGGATTTTTATTGTTTTCATTCTATTTCACGAGGTCCGGTCGCGATTTGTGCGTGAAAACGTGGGTCAAGGACGCACACTTGTTGTCTGAATCTTCTTCGGCATTTTGAGGTCATTTAGATTGTCAGTTCCTGACACCAGGGACAGTTTTACGTGTAACTCCAGCACGATTTCGTGGTTGCTTTAATTTTGTTACCTTCATTTGATTTAAGAGGGTTTACCTGGAACAGTCAGTATTAATATTTAAGCGAAATATTTTTCTGTCCGAATAATTAGTTATTCATCACCATCCAAGTCTGATCTAGTTGTTTTATAACAAACGTATCGTATGGAATCAAAATTAATTGTTAGGATGAACATATCGGAGACGGGCAAATGGTCTATGAATAAATTTACAGACGGTAGTGATTCTATTATATAATTTCTCTATTTTAAATACCTACAAACGGACATATTGGCGAACGAGCAAACGATTCGTAAGTTATCTAGATCTGAACCAGCCGTTTCGTCAGTGATCAGATGCTGATAAATAATTCCTTCTTTCTCCTCGGTGTTCCGATACTACCAATTGCTTAACCTCTCTGCTCTCCCATGGTCGGAATGATAATTTTGGAAATTTTTCATTGTTAGAAATCAGAGTAAGCGGCACAGAGGTCTAAATTGAAGGAGGAGTACAGTAGGTGAGATATAAATATAACATAACATAACGCCATTCGCAGCACGTGAAACACTTCGTGCAAATGGGTTGTTTTCTTTTGTCAATAGGTGCAAAAAAATTTTTTTCAAATAAGTTGATTAAAATATTAAAATTAAATTATTTAAGTGTCAGAATCTGACATCAGGGGATGTTTATCGTTCTTACATTTTTGTATGTTTTAGTAATAAGAATTATAGTAATAGGAAGTTGAAAGACTTTCAATTTAGATAAAAATATGTTAAAGTCTAGAATTTAGTTTTACAATAGAACTTAGGTTAACGATGTCCTAGAGGAAACACTTCATCACCCCTGTTCTAGGGGATTTACACGATTCCAATGATTCTATACAAGCCAAACTTCCCGCTGGGGGAAGTTTGGCTTGTATAGAATCATTATAGTGATTCAGTGTGTATTATTAGTGTTCTGTGATTTTTTCCTTCTTATCTTGTGATGTATATATGTATTGTATTCCATACATTGTATACTATATGTGTAATTCGGTTTAACCGGCCATTTCGTTATCTGGCCAAGGGTTCAGTCCCATGATGGCTGGTAAGGAGGGCACCTACTGTATTAGGGAATTTTTATATAATTATGGATCTTTGTAAGTTGGGAATTGCTTATATTATATATGCAAATTTCATTTAAATTGGATAATAATTACAGAATATAAGCAAAGCAAATCTATTTTGACAAACAAATCTATTAAGAACTAGCTAGAATAGATTAAATAAATATTCAAATATTATCTACCTCTTCTATTCTTGTAAAATAAATAAAAATGTGTGTTTAATTATCACTTTATACAAAAAACTGTAGTAGTTTTGACTTGAAAAAATCCTTCTCGACAATTACAATAACATAACAATTTATAACTTATAGCAATAATTGCACATTAGAACAAAACATAGAAAATGCAAAAAGAACAATTCAAAATAATTTAAACTGTGCATGTTTTAACATTGCATTTCAGTTGGCATAGTAACGTATATAGGTGTAGCTGATAATATGAAATATTGTTTTAAAGGCATATAATATACATATGTGATTTTTTAAAAGTAAAATTAAGTAAGCAGAATGGAATAAAATAAAAACTAAAATAATAATTAAAATAAGCAAATATTATATTAAAATATAGAATAGTAAGATAAACAAGGGTACATAATATAAATGAAATAAAGATTTTATTTTGTTCTCATAATTTTATTTTACAAAATCATATATGTATATATGTCCTTTACCGCAATATCTCTTATTATCAGTTAGTAGGTATATATATATTACTATGGCAACTGAAATGCAATGTTAAAACATGAACAGTTTAAATTATTTTGAACTGTTATTTTACTGTTCTTTTAACATTTACTTTTTTGTTCCTAATATGCAATTATAAAATTGAACTGCTGAGGAGTGCATTTTCAAGCCAAAAGTATTATAGTTTTCTGTATAAAATGACAACTAAACATACAATTCTACCTACTTAGAGCTTTTTTTATTTATTTTATTAGAATAAATTAATTTGTTTTAATTATTCAAATTTTATTTATATTTTTGTAAATTGAAATTGAACAGAAAGCACCAATATTGAAAATATTTTATCATTTAATGATTGCTATAACAATTTAGAAATATTAAATAAAACTTTGACATAGAAAAATTATATATAGGTTTTACGTAAAAATAATTTGGAATTGGTGAAATTGAATTATAAAACTTTATTCGATATATTGTTATTAAAAAATACTATTTAATTGAAAATTATATAAAAATACTATTAAATAAAGATAATAAAGAATGCTATTTTAAGTACTATATTTTCTTTATTTATTCTGATTAGTAATAAAAATTCAAACCTACTTGCTTAGAATCAGATTTATTCAAAAACAAGAACTTTTAAGTTACTTGCCTATTATCAGATTGTATAGTATTTATAAGAAATTCAAAATATAAAGAAATAAGACTGATTTATATTTTTATGATTTATTTAACTTGAAGATGCAACAAGTTTCAGATAAGAAATTATTTATTTTTGAATAAACCTAATTCTGATGCAAGCAGATTTGGACTTTCATATTTAAATAGAACAGATTCATTTTTTTTATATTTGTATTAAAAATCTATTAAAATTTATTGAAATTTTAGAATCAGTATTCCTCGTTATAAAAAAGCTAAACCTATTGGAAGTTTGCAGCAATTAATAATCAAATCAGAGGTAAAAAATTTATATTTTTTGGAGTTAAAATAGATTTAAAAATCAATTATCAAAAATGTAATAGTGTGTCCATATTGAAAAATATAATTACACATTTGAATTATAATTTAAAAATTTTTCCCCAAATTTTTTAATTATGTGTAATAGTAATATATTTTTATTACTAAATGAAAATATCCAAAATAATTTCAAAATGGCAAAATTAAAATATAATATTTTTTAATTCTGCCATTTACATACAGGGTGATTCAAAAAGGTTGTGATAAAATTTACAGATTTAGAGGATCAAATTCTGAGTAAAAAGTTTAGTTGCGATTTTTGATTTGAGGCTCCGTTTAAAAGATATAATGTGTAAAAGTTTTGTGATGTCATTTCCAGTTCAGTCAAAAACTATTTTTAAAATATGCTTATTTGTATTTTTAAATCATCCATAAATTTTATATATCCATTATACAAGCTCTTCAAGCAGGGAAAGAAAAAGAAAAAAACTCTTAGTTTTCAAACTAAACTCCTTTATTATAAAGCACTTTCGGCTCTATCTAGCCCTCTTCAGTATCAAATTACAGACCAATAACTTAAAATAAACATCAAATAACAGTTATTTATTCACAGCTACATTCTAAAAATTCAAATATTCTAAACAGTTTTAATCAAATTCAAACAATGTTCCTTCAGTGTTCATTAATCTTTTTACATCATTCATCTATAATATACTTATTCATCTATAATATGCTATTATTATGAATTTATTGCCAGAATATGCACCTCCATATTCTGGTAATAAATTCATACGCCAGTGTTATCATTCTCTTTACCTTTAAGAGCCCTTCTTTACTATATGCGCTGTCTTCCTTTTATTCTCGCAGTACTCCCACGCTAAGCTAATCTTCTCAGGTTTGTTATAATTGATAACATTTTTCTCAGATGAGTTTTTAGTAAAAATTTCTATAGCTTCAGTGACTCTTAACTTCTCAAGATCCTCTATTATACTTATCACTTTAGTCTGGTCCCACTTGGCTATAGCATCAAAATTTATCAATCTCTGTGACAGAGCTGTGCTACCCTTCGACTTTTCCTGATCTGTCTTATGTTCTTGTACCCTTTTTTTTAGCAGATCTAGTAGCAGATCCTATGTATATTTCTTCCATAGCAATATCGTTATTATCTACGTTAATTTCATGCACTCCTGGCATATTCATGGGCTTTGCTTATCTTTATCATTCCTCGTCATATTAAAAATAGTGTTCTTCCTCCTAAATGTTATTCTTTTACCGGCCGCCCTCTCAATCTTTAATCAGTCAGAAACATCTGGCATGATTAAGTTGAATTCCGATCCTATTGAGAAGACTATACAACAGCTCGATAGAATTTTGAGAGCGAAGAAGTGCCTGCATTTTCTTAGAAGAACGAAAGTAATATCGCTGAAATCGCCCAGGTTATTTGCTTTCATTAAAACGCATAAATCCCCAACAGCGATTCGTCCAGTTGGTGAAAGGAGGGATATGCCTACATACAGAGGAGAGAAGGCATTGGCAAAATGGTGTAGGGAAAGATTAAGAGAATACCAATGGTCTTTAACCTCAACAAGGCAGTTCATTGATGAAGTAGGCCCACTCCCTGAAGAAAATATGGAGGTGTATGACTTTGAAACGCTGTATCCTCCATAAAACTGGAACCAGCATGCTTATTATTATACCGCATGCTACTTGAGAACCTCCCAGAAGAAGAGTCAGACCCTGCAATCCTAAGAGACTTATGCCATCTACTTATTCATGAAGCATACATTGAATTTAATAGTAATTATTTTAAACAAACCGTTGGAGTGCCTATTGGAAGCCCACTTACAGGGGTACCTGCAGAGCTTGTAAGGAAGAAAGAAAATGAAATTTTTCAAACTCTGCTTCTGACAGTAAAGCTATATCGAAGATACATCAACAATATAATAATAATAATAATAAGAGAAAAAACTTAAATCAGCTGGATATAGAAGATATTTTCGAAGATAGTGGCCTGGGATCTAAGTTAAAGAAAATGAATGACTTAATTACTAAAAAGAAGCACTACTCAGCAGGTGCAAAGAAAGTAACCATTTAATGCATTAAAGGGTTAATTGCTTTGCACCTGCTGAGTAATGCTTCTTTTTAGTAATTAAGTTTAAAGTAATAACAAAGCAGGTTTTTTACGTGTATATCAGTTATGAAAATGAATGAGAATGAAATAGAAATAAACTGTCTAGATATTAAAATAAAAATCATTAGAGGAGAATATCAGACATGGGTGTACAGAAAGGATACCTATGTGCCTTTATTTATACATAGAATGTCGAAAGAACCATGGCACATAAAAATGGCGTCTTTTAGAGCACTGCTCAATAGAATATCAACACACTGTAGTACCTGGCAAAGTGCCCAAGAAGAACTAGAATGGATTATAAATCAGGCAGAGACATACAGTTACCTTCTGATAATCTAATAAAAATGTGGAGAAATCTGAATAGGAAAAACGGAAAAACACATAATGAAGAGGGCACTGAAAACGAGAACAAAAATGATAACATCCCTTATACCATGGAAGGTAAGCCTTTCTTTATGAAACATAAGAAAAAGATTCAGGGGGCAACCAGTAAAAGAATAATATTTAGGAGGAATAACGGTTTTTAATATGACGAGGAATGATAAAGATAAGCGGAAGCCCATGAATATGTCAAGGATGTATGAAATTAACATAGATAATAACGATACTGCTAGGGAAGAAATATACATAGGATCCACTACTAGATCTGTTAAAAAAAAGGGTACAAGAACATAAGACAGATCAGGAAAAGTCGAAGGGTAGCACAGCTCTGTCACAGAGATTGATAAATTTTGATGCTATAGCCAAGTGGGACCAGACTAAAGTGATAAGTATAATAGAGGATCCTGAGATGTTAAGAGTCACTAAAGCTATAGAAATTTTTACTAAAAAATCATCCAGGAAAAACATTATCAATTATAACAAACCTGAGAAGATTAGCTTAGCATGGGAGTACTGCGAGAATAAAAGGAAGACAGTGCAACTAGTAAGGAAGGGCCCTTAAAGGTAAAGAGAATGATAACACTGGTGTACGAGCTATTATTATTATGAATTTATTGCCAAAATATGCAGGGTAAGCATATAGAGCAGGCATGTCAAACTCATTTTAATTCAAGGGCCATTTAATGAGCCTGTAAGATTGCTGCAGGCCACATCACATCTAACTTTTTTAAAATTACATTTTAGAGTAAGGATTCAGAAATATAGATAGGATAATTAAATACATTGTGTAATCAAATGAACATATTGCAAATATATGTCATCTAGCAGGAACTACTTTTTCTGCGACGTTAGAAAATGGTGTAAACCGATGCTAAAAACTCATCGCAATCTAGAGGTAGTGTTGAGTGTGTTGATCAATCGGTTTACACCGTTTTCTAACGTCGCAGAAAAAGTAGTTCCTGCTAGATCTTTACACCGCTAACGAAAGTAGTTCCTGCTAGATAATAAGATTTTAAAAGTTAGAGAGTGTAATAAATCATTATCATAATGAAACAGAAACAATGACGTTAAGAAGAAACAGAAACAAGCTGATGTTGAGTTATTTCTGACGTTAAAAGAGACTAATCATTGGCTGTGTTCAGCAGATTCAACGGTTGTGGAACAATTGAGAGATTTTCTGCTGAACGCGTCTTCACGGTAGCGGACTATCGGAACTTATTGAGTGAGTGACGTCACGTTTGGTAGCGGATTTTCATTTACGCTACTATCCAACATGTTGAGTTATTTCAAGATGGCTGCGCCCATGGATTTATTAATCCAAAGGAACAAATGATAATATATAAAGTATACGTATTTAATGGTGTTTACATCGGGCTTCATTTTCTTTCAATAATTGCGCATCCTCTTACTACTTACCGTTCAGCAGATCACCAACCACTACCGCTACAACTCAGTTGCTCACTTAGAACCGTTGAGTCTGCTGAACCTAGCCACTGATGACTTGCTGTTGAGGTTTGAAACGCGCCCTATATTCTAAATTGGCGGAGAGTTGTAATTTTAAGTTGTTCTCGAGAAACTTCATGATTAGCCGTCAAACGAAGCAAAATACATTGAATATTTATTCGAAATTGAAAACTAAAAACCTAGAGGCACGATTACATAAAAATAAACACTCTTCATACTGACATTGTTACCTTTTATATCGAAATCGACTGTTCCGTGCGCATTAATACCATCATAAAAGTTGGTAATACGTCGCACCCATAGACTCAATACTGACTTCCGATCAAGTATAGTTGTACAAGTAATAGAAAGATGATGCATAATTACACAGGTTATCTTATCATTTATTACGATATGTTAAAATGCATTTATTTTATTGTTTAAATAATCAAATAATAAATAAGAAAAAAATTATCATTTGAAGCATTTGATCAAATAAGATAATAAATAATTAATTATTTGTCATTTTGAAATTATATAAAATAACAAATAATAGGAAAAATTTATTTGATGATTCAAATAACCAATCAAATAATTACTTGAAAATAATTGCCAATCAATCAATAAGTAATTATGATGTCAGTAGTTCGATATATGTGAAAAAAAGGTCTCTATATAATCCCATACTAGTTATAATATTAATGTTTGACGTAGATGTTATTTTACAACATAGATTATTATAAAATTAATATAAAAAGAATATTATTATTATTATATTCTTTCTAAGAACAAGAATAAAGTGGTGCACATGTAAACTCATTACTCTCTTTCTTTTAGTGACAATTATGCGAACAAACACGCTAATCATTTTAAAAATAATATATGTTGTTTAGTTACGAAAGAAAATGTAAACTTTTTAAAGAAATGACAAACTCCATTATTACCAAACTCCCAAACTCTGTCTCAATTTTCTGAAGTGTGTAGAGATAGATTACAGTTCACATGAGCCAATAAAAAAAGGACAATATGGGTTAAAGAATTGTAAAATTTTTTTTATCAGAAAGAATAGGTGACAGTTATGATTCAGGATTCAATTCGTACTGATAGAAGCCATGGTTTGCGTCCATTTTAAAGAGATATTTTATTTTTCCGAGTCTATTTAAAATATTTTCCGTGTTCGGCATCGGCTGAACTTCTCTTTGAACATATTTACGCCAGTGGCTTCCAATCGTTTTGTGTCTGCGTCTCCTTTTTTCATAAAAAATTGGTACGCCCCTTATTTTCATAGTTGTCTAATTTTACAAATACTTTCTACTTACAATTTAATAGTATACTATATTTTGTATAAATAAAGTTTTTTATATAAAAAAATTATTTTTATTACGGTGTAATAATTTTTAATACAATTAAATAAATCTTACAAAAAAAAACGATAAATAGAATACATGTTTAATACAATATAATATTTAATGCGATGGGTGGGCTTTTTTCCCACTACAAATTTTCTGAAATCGGGGTGTCATTGAAGATATCCTATGACTGCGACCATGACAATATTCAGTGAATTGAATATTGTCATGGTCGCAGAGGCTACGTCATTACGATAGCCAATAGAAAGGAGGCATTTGGCCATCTGTTACGAGCTGTATGCTACATCAGCTCTTATTGGCTGTTGTTTACGCAGTTGCTATTGGTTGATTCGAAAAATCGTGAGGCCGGTCGTGATCAATGTGCATGTTCTATCGCAAGTTGTCAGTCATGGTCATAGTCGTAGACGTGGTCTCAGACCAGTGTGAATCCAGCCTAAGGAGTCAGATATAGAAAATTTCATCATTCCTGTGAAACAAGTTCAAGATAGAGTAGTTGCTGCGACTGGAATTTCGATAGCTTCAGTAAGGAGAATTAAGGCAAGAACGAAACATACCAATTTTCATTCTTCTAGCACTTCCCAGGTATTTGTTTCACCAAACAAACATATCAAGAAAAGAAAAAAGGTAGAAATAGACGATTTTGATAAAAGCGCGATACGGAGAATTATATATAACTTTTATATAAGTGAGAAAATGTCTCCGACTATTAATACTTTAAAGCCTATTTTAAAAGAAAAACTTAATTTACATTTATCTAAAACTAGTTTGTGGAGATTATTGAAAGATATTGGTTTTAAATGGAAAAAACACTAAATAATCGAAAAGTGTTACTTGAAAGACATGATATACAAATTCAGGGAATTAATTAAGAAATATTAAAAAATATCGAAATGAAGAGAGACCTATCGTACTTAGATGAAACTTATATTCACACTTCACATACTGTTCAAAAAACCTGGTATGATGAAACTAATCAAGGATTAACATCTCCAATTTCTAAAGGAAATAGATTAATTATCGTGCATGCAGGAGGAGAATTTGGATTTATTAATAATGCATTATTGATATACAAGTCGTCACAGTCCTCTGGCGATTACCACAACGAAATGAACGGCGAAAATTTTCAGAAATGGATGAAAGAAAAGTTAATTCCCAATTTGCCATGTAATTCAGTAATAGTTATGGACAATACAAGTTATCATAACTGTCAAACTAATAAAATGCCAAATTCATCAGATAGAAAAGATGTTATAAAACAATGGCTTACAGAAAAGAACATACCTTTTCATGAATCAATGCTGAAAACAGAACTATATGAACTTGTCCGAGTGAATAAGCCCAAATTTAAAACATACTACTGTATATTGATACCATTCTAAAAGAACAGGGCCATACAGTTCTCAGATTCCCACCGTATCATCCAGATTAAAACCCAATTGAACTGATTTGGGCTAATTTAAAAAATTGGGTAGCTTCAAAAAATACGACTTTTAAAATTAATGATGTACTGGCTCTCTTCATTCAGATTTAAAGAAATAGAGGAAAATGAATGGAAAGAATGTTGCAATAACGTTAAAAAAAAACTGAATTTGAATACATGGAGAAAGAATACATAATGGAGACTGAAATGGAAACATACTAATTATAATTGTAAATGGTTCATCTTCAGATTCAACAGAAACAGATTCTGATGTTGACGATGTTTATATGAGTAGTTGTAGTGAAAACTAGTAAGGTGGATTGGGGTAAGCGCGTACTTGGGGGAAGTGCATTATCGGAATTTTTTTATTATAAGATAATCGAAATTTTGCTATTTGATATTGTAGTATTCTACTACAAGTTAATATCGACCTATCGACATAGATAACTCACGATAAATGATGAGAATCCAGTATTTACGTCGACTTTTACAAACGCGTCGCGTCCGAACAGCAAACAAAACTGACAGCATTTTGAAAGTGCAATAATTCTTAAGATAACTTCATATTAGGAGATATTTTTTTAGTAAGTATGAAGAATATTGATTAAGGTTTACATTATGTAAGCAATATTTTTTGACATTTTAAAAGTTTTTGAGAAAAACCCTGGTAAGTTCTTGCCCCGTAAATATTGTTAACTGGGGCAAGTGCCTAACAACGATGGGGTAAGTGCCTATTAGGCTGTTATGGCCTCATAACGCGTTCAATTTAATTTTTTCATCGTAAATATTGTTACCTGGGGAAAGTGCCTAACAGCGCCATGGGGTAAATACATTAGGCTGTTCTGGCCTCATAACGCGTTCAATTTAATGTTTTTGTGTTTTTACATTTTAATCTATTTATTAACTTCTTTCTAGCATATAACCATGGATCGACTACGTCAGAAAAACCAACAGGACGATTATTCAAAAGAAATGAACGAAATGTGAACGTAGTCGAGATGATGATTGATAAATGTACGTCAGAAAAACCAACAGGGGCGATTATTCAAAAGAAATGAACGACACGCGAATGTTGTCCGAGATGACGATTGATAAATGCAGATATCAATTAGAATTTTCATATAAACCATTTTTATTTAATAAAAAACATTTTGTCATATTTCACTATACTATCCCTCACATTTCACAAGGGGAACACAACCTCCATCCCCTGCCTGTATATTAAAGCTAATTTCGATCAGCTTTAACATACAGGTTGGGGGCCATCGAAATGTGACTCGTGTAAAAGAGTTTAGGTCAGTATGCCTTCGTTTTAAAAAAAAATTAAGGGCAAATGTCATGAAACCGGACCGCGCCATTTATATACCTAAAAAAGTAGATATCTCTCAATCAAATGGCGGCGTAGTGGTTAAGTCGCGTGCCTGTGGAACCAAATATTGTGAATTCGAGTCACGCTTAGTTGCTGTTTTTTTTTTTCAAGTGAATAAATTAAAATATTACTAGCAATAAAACTTCAGATAAAATCAAGTTTTTTTTGGTCATAGTTACGTATGGGATAGCAACAATTCAACGAGTTGCTACTACCCATACATAAAGAGGCTTTGAGCGCAAATGGCTATTTAGATATCACCCTACGCACAGTGAATTACGGCAATTAGAGAGTGAGAGAGAGATAAAGCGAGAAAGACATGGAACAATAATTGAAAAGTGATTTTGCCAAATTGTAACTATGACAAAAAAATCTTACTTTTACCTGAAATTTTATTGTAAATATTTTAATTTATTAACTTGAAAAAACAAGGTACGCAAGCGAGACTCGAACTAACAACATTTAGCGCCACAGGGAAGCACCTTAGCCACTACACCGCCGCTTTGATTAAAATATCTGCAGTTTTTTAGGCATATAAGCGGTGCGGTCCGGCTTTATGACATTTGACCTCAATTTTTTTAATAACGAAGGCATAATAACCTAAACTCTTTTACAGGAGTCACTTTTCGATGGTCCCCAACCTGTAGATTAAAGCCTATCAAAATCGGTGGGACGGAGTTGTCCTCTGACATTTCAAGAGTTCAAATCTCGTTTCTTTAAGGTGCGTAAATAAACTTCGAAATTTTTTTAACTTGCAGGTATGCTCTTACCTCGTTTCGGGTTAAGTGCGAATAGTTGACATTTTGTACGATTTTGTCGCAAATTTAAATTTTTCAAAAATGATTTAAACGGTAATAGGTGCGCAATCCGATTGTTAATGACCCTGCCAAATATTTATACGATCGGTTAAAATCTTTTTTTTTCTCAAATTTCAAGAGTTCAATCCTTTTTCCTTTAACAAAGAATAACTCTAAAACGAAACAACCTATCTTAATGTGGTAAAAGGCATTTTATAGTAGATTTGTTCCTGATTCTGCTCGTGCCAATTAGGGTGCGTAAATAAACATCAAAACTTTTTTAAATTGCACGTACACTCTTACCCCGTTTCGGGTTAAGTGCGTGATCGCTGACATTTTGTAAGATTTTGTCGCAAATATAAAATTTTCGAAAATGATTTAAACGATATTAGCTGTGGAATGCCATTGTTAACGACCTTGCCAAATATCTATACGATAGGTTGAAATACCTTCGTTTAAAGTCCAACTTTGTAAAAACTGCTGTGCACTTACCCCACTCCACCTTAAATGATTTTGATATTATTTTTTTATTATAAAATATCTGATAAATTTTGAATTAATTTTTATTCTGAGAAAAAATGAATATATTTACTTTAATTGCAGTTTCGTATTTTTGTGTGTTATTATTTATAGATGGATATTAAAACATTTGTTATTTTATTACAAAAATTGCTGCTTGTGACCGCTCGACAAATTTCTGTAAAAGACCGACAATCACTGCTCCTACTAGTCTACTCTCCTATTTTTGAATAATGGTTTTACCCAATACCAACTGCGCATGCGCTTCCATATACCAATCCCTATCTGGACCGACCTTATTCAAAGAGATGTTTCCCGACCACGTCTCCGACATAAAGTGATGCCCTCTCTCGGGAAATAGTTACAATTAACATTATACAAAACAGTATATAGTTATCATGTAGTGATAACAAATGCAGAAATGATATAACCGATCTAGCATCAGTTCTTTTAACGATATGGAAACTCTAATACACATATACGACATGGTGTTGCGTAGTGAATCTGAAGACCTGAAATGGGACGAAGTCATGCTGTCTATAGCTGAGATCCGTAAGGCATATAATCGCATAAACAGTCAAGTTTTTATAGCCATTATCAACTATAACATTCGCCGTTACCGATTTGCTTACATCTATCTGTACGCTGTATGTCACACTTCTGCAGTTTGGGAACAGATGAACTTCTTAGAAGAAAACAGATTCGGTACATTCCGGGAGATAATGAAGTTCCAGGAATCGTTGAGACTATGCTGCCTGGGAGGTGGACCGGGTTGCGAACTGATAGGTATTCTCTGCGGGTTAGAAAATAGTGTCAGCTCTAGTATTTGGAGAGGACCAAGCACCATCGACTGTACTGTGTTAGATATGTGTTTCGGATGGAATCTTTCATTAAATCATGCATTAGTTACTTTTCTAGAAAGCGATCTATGCAAAAATTACAGTTCGAGAATCTCCTTCAATTTTGTACAGAGCAATCTGTGTTCGGATTTGAATCCACTAGCTATATGTGCCATAAAGAACGCCGATCTGATCACTATGGTGAAATTTTTCTCCGTGGTTTCATTCTACTTCAAGAATGATTCGTGCTACTTACAGGTAAGTCATGATTAAACTGTGCTATATCTCTAAGTTCAAAATGTCTTCTTTTAATAAAAAGTTTTTCATGATAAAGAAAGATCTTTATCACTTCAGAAAAATTCACTTTTCTAGTTAAATTATGGGAATAATATTAAAATTGTTCTAGAAAACGGGGATTTCCCTGAAGGGATTTCAACTATGATTACGTATCAGTTATCAGATTAAAAAAAGCTTTTCATCGATAAACTTCAAATGGTAGAAGTTTACATTACCTCCATACTGGATTTGAAATGTGACGACACGACAGCGACGTTTCAAATAAAAATACCGCTATTGGATTTGAGATGTTATGACGGCGACGTTGGATCACGTGATCAACAACTTACGTCAGACTAACGTTGAAGACATTCCGCGCATGCACGAAATCACTGACCGCGCTTTGTCCTTGCGATGCAGCGATCCTGGCGACATGACGCGAAGGCCATTGCGACGAGACGCGCTTGGGAAAGCATCGCCGAAAGTGACGTCACGAAAGGTAAAAAAGACTTTGAACCGCTATAACTACAGAACGGTTACCGATAGAGGTATGGTTCTTCGGTAAGATTTTCTATACTAATCATGAACTTTCGATCGGTGCTATTTTTATTAGTATGGAGGTAATGTAAACTTCTACCCTTCAGCAAATTACATCATAAATGGAAGAATGTTTTTTAAAAATATTGAAATTGATATAAATTTTTTACGCAGTAAATGTACTATATCAATTAAAATATTAATCAAATGTAACTATATTATTTAACTATAAAAGTATATTAATTAAAATATTATTATTTAAAAAAAAAATTAATTTTTTATAGATGATTTTCAAGTTTATGAAATCGGGTTCCTTCTTATTTTTCTTGGATAATAGTGCTGGTGGGTTTTACGAGATGGTCTCAGAGGAAGCGATAAAAAATAACTTAATTCCGATTTTCTTACGTAAAACTGTTCATAGAGTAAACGAAACTTCTGAATTTTTCGATTACGGAATCCCACATGGATCTCTAAAAGCGACATCACTGATATTCGCAATTTGGAAGAAAAATTGAAACATTTTTATATGGTTAAGCCATTAGTTTCCAATGTTGATTTATTATAAATATTCAATTTAAACTAACAATATTTTTGTCTCGTTAGTGTATAATCTAGTCTGGAGTGAAATCCTCATCATGTGTTAAACACACAAATAATAACAAAATTGCTAAATTAGTTCAATCATTTTATTGGTTGCTGATAAAAAAATTGATAGATAAAGTTCTTGTCGATAGTAAATAATATTATAATCAGTTTTACTTAAAAAACAACATTTCAATTATATAACATATCTAGTTCTTGTCGATAGTAAATAATATTATAATCAGTTTTACTTAAAAAACAACATTTCAAATATATAACATATTCATGTGTGATAAATTTCAAAAATATAAAATTTTAAATATTTTGGACGCCATTTTATAATGGGATCATATGGAGACTTTTGGAATAAAAAAAAACAATGGTATGAATTTCGAGAATTTTGTTATGAATAGCTGCCATCTTATTGTAAATCCATATACAGGGTGAAGAAAAACTTCGTCATAAATTTTGTGTACTGATAGGAGGCCTCAAAACAAGTCGAAAATGTCTAATGAACCGTTTCGAGTTACAGTATAACCCTTTAAAGCTAGCCAATCACCATCGAGTACACAAAGCGTCACGACGCGTCGCATTGCGTGGCTCTCCTTTTTTTACTACCTTTCCCAATAGGGGTTACGCGAAAGCTTGTCCCCCGAAGACGAAACAAGCAAAAGCCGAAATTGAAGACAGGCGGTCCTGATACGTATGGGGTCTCCCAGCAAGCTCCCAGTGACGGATGTGGGCACCGCCGAGACAGTCCCGATTCCGTGTAGGAGCCCACAGACGAGCTCCCAGTGACGGATCTCGGAATCACCAACGCGAGGTAATCCCTTTAGGAGCCTTTTACTCCACGCGGGGTCAGACAGTGGGCATATTCTAACCCCTACCCATGAGGGGGTCGCTCTCCTATTTACTACCGGGTAATAAGAAGGCGAGCGACGCGTCGCGTTGACAAGTAGAAAATGTCGACGCGACGCGTTGACATTTTCGATTTGTTTCGAGGTTCCCTATCATTCATTACACAAAATATTACGACGAAGTTTTTCTTCACCCTGTATAAAACTCTGGCTGTCATTATCTACTTTCGGGACAAGATGGCTCCATTTATTATTATTTACCTATTGCTTTCGAAGATGTTGTATATACTACAAAAATCATTTTATACAAATTGTATATGTTGGATAATTATGGTTTCTTAAAAGTTTAATATGCTACGATGTTTAGTTCTCGAGTATAACTTGTTGACGGATCTTATGAGATATCATTTTTTAATAAAAAGTGGCTTTAAAATATGACGTCTATTGTATTAAAATTTTTGCTTCTGTCATCACTAAAATATCACTTTTTATCTATCATAATTAATTAGATAAATAATGCAGCTGAAAATATAGATAATGCACAATTCAAAATCATGAATCATTCACGGGGAATAAATTTGAAACGGTTTTCATTCTGGAATCATTCTTGACTTTAACAGAGAACATGTACGAGGAAGCATTGATAACCGAGATTAAAGAGGAGAAATTACGTAAAAATCGTGTAGAAGAATCTTTACAAGAAATTAGGAGAATTTATAGATATATACCTAGTAAAAAGCACATGGTGACAATCGATTATAACCAATCTTTGTTTCGATGTGCTTATGTATATTATTTTGCACATTGCCACACTTTAATTGTCAGATCGGCATTGTTGAAATTTCAATCGGAAAATTCATCTAAGTATCACGAAATGATGCGGTACGAAAATTCATCTCTGACTGTTTGTAGTTTAGGAGGAGGTCCAGGATGTGATCTGATAGGTTTGCTAAACAGCAGATCACACGATAACATTGGTGCTACTAGCATAATAAAGTGTGTAGTGATCGATCAATATCGTGGTTGGAAAATATCGCTCAAGCATGTGCGACAAAGTTTCCTCAACCAGATAGGAAGTGTATATAATGGTATGAACATCTTTGACTTCAGTTTTATCGAAGCTAACTTGTGTGATTCTCTAAAACCCGAAGTAAAAAAAGCCATCCAGGAAGCAGATATCATCAATATGGTTAAATTTGTATCAGTTATTCCTGTTAAGAACAGTACAGAATATCTACAGGTGAGTCATTTTATCATTTTGCACACTATTTTCCGGTTCGTAATTCGAAAATATGTCTTATGCAGAGAATATTCGAACAGATGAAGAAGAGAGCATTTGTTTTCTTTTTGGATAACCTTAATGGAAATTTTTATAAAGTGGTAGCAAAGGAGGCAGAAGTATGCGGGTTAAATCTTATATGGAAATCTGAAAGCAAAAGGAAATCTGTAAATGAGATTGCAGAGTTTAGTAATTACCACTTTAAACGCAAACCTCTGAAGCGTACTTCAGTCGAAGTGGCAGTTTGGCAAAAATCATGATTGTTATTAAATTTTGAATTTTTTACAAAACAAAAAAAATCAAAATATTTCTGTATATCAGGAAAATTTGCGACCTAAATTAATAGAATTTGCAGTAAAATAATTTCTTAAATTATCTGAAAATAATTTCTTAAATTATCTGCTAATAATTTTTCTGAAGCACCACTTGTTTATTATTTAAATTTTATATAAATTATCATTTAGTGTAATTGTTGTATGAATAAAAGCATACTATCTCTTTTTTGTTTGGTTTTCGTAACACTTTTCATATTCTTAAAGTTTCGGTGTAAAAGTTAGATAATAATGCAATAAATGCAAGACAGACTGATAATTTTTGAAAGAGAATTAAATTCAACCTTATAAAGATCATCATGCTATCTCTGTGTTTGTTTTACAGCAAAATATTTTATTCTTCTTGAATATGCAATAATGGGAATGCAAGTAATAGATTTCGCAATTATATTTCCATTAGTTTAATCATAATCCGCTTCCTGATCATGCAATGAGACTTCTTTGCTTATAGGAAATGCAATACTGAAGAATTTTGCCTAATGAGATATCTAAGAAGATTGAGCAGAATCAAACTGGATTAATTATAAAAATAATATGCCAGTTTCAAGAATATTGTCAATAGAAACTATGTTCACAGAACGGTACTCATCACCGAGTACTGAGAAAAATCATGCAGGAAAGATGGAAAAATCTTTTACTGTATATGAAAATAAAAAAGATGTATTATATTCTAAATATTTTTGTAAAATATTTTTCAAATTTGCACGAAAATCTTTTTAAAATGATGTATAATTTTATAAGTTTAAAGAAAAAAATAATTTGGTCTAAGATTCACAACATTGTCGCGTCTTTCGCGCGTGTGATCCGACTGTTCGAGATAATATTTGTCAAATCGATCACTTTGATGCCATTTTATTCCTTGACTTTTTGCAATTTTTTAAGTATATATGATATATGTATCTATATACCTTCGATTTCGAATAAGCAAGAAAACCAATCTTCAGCAACAAAAAGTTCATTTTGCTGCGTCGCGAGACGTGCACGGAAGACGCGATGCGTTAAAGAGCTTCGCGCGAAATTAAATTTTCTCCACGAACATAGTACATTTATGATTATTAAATTAATTTTTATGAATGAGATATAACATTTTTGGTCACATTTTTTCTCACTGATGAATTAATAGAAGGCATTAAAGAAAGTTTTTTCGTCTTAATTTTCATTCGAAAGTACGGTCGCTAGGATATAACAAAATTTTAGAAGAAAAATTTTTAGCTGCTTCGAATCTCAATAGAGTTATTGTTTAAATAGGGCATTAAAAGATAGGGAAACTAATCCAAAATTTCAAATTTGAGAGTAAAAGATACAATAAGCAAAATAAAAGGAAATATAACAATGCAAATAAAATATAGTAAATAAGATCTGAAGATTTAATACTGTACCACTATAGGAATAATTTACCATTTAGTGATAATTAAAAAATATAACATATTAGGCACAATATATTTTATTATTAAAAGAAGATTTGTATTAAACAAATTTTCTCTATTTATTAATTTCTGCTTTCTTTCCATAATGATTATATGATTTTGTGAAAATAAATCACCAAAAGAGTACCATATAATTTTAAACAAGAAAATGTAACGCGATATTTGACTACGTGAAAATTTTGATTTTATGCGTGATCAATCGTGATAATTCTATAATATTATTATCTCAGCTGGACTTTGGATTTTGGCATAGTCAGGTAACGTTGTCAAAATTCCATCAAGTAAATCCATCCAGTATTGATAGTTGATGCTATACAACAAATCATCATCATTAGTTTATAGTTTGGGAGGAGATGAGAGATGCGATATAATTGTTATAAGTAAAATCTTTCATGAACTTTGTAATAGGCTCTACCGAGTTATAAAACGTACAGGGTAATGGGTGAAAAGCAGTCCAGCTCCTAGCATTTGAAGGACTAGGGAAAGATTATAATTAAAAGACCAATGTATCATACTATTTACAAATTGTAAATTAAGCTAAAAATATTAAAATGATAAGGCTAGCATTAATTATTAATTTTCGTACTTCCCTAGGATTTAGAAATTTAAAACTTGGAATTGATATTGTAGAGGAACTACTGAACTGGATCGCAAAAATCTGGCAACCGGGAATTTCACCCCGAAGGGATAGAAAAGGGGGAAGCTAAAGTTCCGAAGTCTGGCTTACAGAAATTTTTAAAAAATCGTTATTTCTTTATCATTTGAGTGTTTTATGTGGAGAAAAACATCCTTTCACATATTGGTTGAGAAAAATAAACTCAAATGGGAATCAGAATAATAGTAATCCCAAATTTGACGGATTTTTAATGTTAATCCTAGTTTAAAAAAATCAGTAACAGTTTTTAGGCTACAGATTACGAATTTAATAATATATACATGTTTTTCATATTCAAAATTGCGGATCCAACATGGCTGTCGGAAAGGTTTAATTATCTTCATTTATAAGACTGAATGTGACTTCATCATTATAGAATCTCTTTCACGTCCTAATTTTCAGCGGATAATTATATCTAAATCTAAAAAAATCGTGAATTATATCACTCATATATTTGTATAAAATATCCTTGTAAAATACAGTACCGGTATATACCATAATTATTGGTTTATATTGTAATGATGGAAGCTGGAGAAAAAACAAGGAAGAGATGAAGATCGCGAAGGAATGAGAAGAAGAAAGCTTTTAGCATCTATTCTGGACTAAGGCGGTACAATTAACAGGCCAGAGAAAGTCCCTACTTAGCTGAGAAGATGGAAACCTGGAAAGTAGAGAAATGGAAGAGGATCGAGAAGGGGATGACAAGAACAAGAAAGCATCTAGTACCGGTCCTGGGCTAAGGCGATAAGATTAAAAATAAATAAATTGTGAGCTTGTATATTAACATCATTCATTAGTACTTTATACAGTTAAGTGCATTCCAGATAGCTCTATTACAGATCACAGTACTAAACTCAATACAGTACGGATGTTATTATGTCAATTTTTAATTTAAATAAAGATGCATAATCTGTATATAAAACATAATAAATCATAAATTAATTCTGTTAGAAACATTATGAGACTGCACAGAGCTGCAGTTTCATAATGTTACTGAGTTTATATTTTACAAAGTATAGTTTCAGATTTCACATAATTTTAAGTCATATTTAATTCCAACAAAAAGAAAATTTATTATAGAGATTTATGAATAAATCAATAATAAATATTAAATCTAAGTAAATAAGAAAAATTTTAATTACTGTACATATTAAGGCATAATAAAATGGTTTTTTAAATAATTATTGAAATGCAATGTTTCTTCTATTTTTTATTAATTATAACCAAAATTCATAACCATTTCTTATTATTAACTGTGGGAATAAAACTATACTTGACGACAGCATCGGAAGTCAGTATTGAGTCTATGGGAGCGACGTATTACCAACTTTTGTGACTGTATTAATGCGCACGGAATATTCGATTTCTATATATTGTCCGACCAGCTTAGCCCCGACTATGAACGCAAATACGCGTGCGCTAAATGAACGAGTCCAGTGACAAAATAGGGATGACAGCTTCGCACATGGATGTTTTCAAACACAAGATAACTGAAGTTGAATGGAAGTTTATTGTAATGTCGAATGCTAAATAATTAGTTTCGACGTTGGAAATAGTATATTTAACAGAACTTAATATAATATTAATTCAGTAATTCCCATCCGTCATTATACCGATTGCGACTCTCCCTTTCGCGTTTGGACTCATCCACCTTAGCTAGGCGCGGCTTTCGTGGACAGACAATAAAAGGCAACAGAGTCAGTAAGAACGGTACTTATTTTTATGTAATAGTGCCTCTGGGCTTTAATTTTCAATTTCGAATAAATATTTCAATGCAGTTTGCTTCTTTTGACAGCTAATCATGTAGCTTTTCGAGAACGACTTAAAATTACAACTCTGCTATTTTAAAACAGTTAGAATCAATTGGAATGTGCAGCATATCATTGCGCATCTGATCATCGTATATATTATAGACATGAAGATAATTTACTACATGATTTAAAATCATGTTAATATCGTAACTTTTTCGAAGTTTATAGCTTATTTGCCAAAATTGTCATTATGTTATGGCAGTTTATTGTAACATCGCGAATAATTTAGTGGATTATATCATCGGCGTACTGATATACGAGACTACACGGGCAGCATTTCCTTGTGGATATCCTTTGCTTTCATATGTTTTGCCCACAAAAAAAACGCACAACGGCACGCTGTTCTATCGTGATATATGTACTCAGGGGCGCCGCCATCTTGTACAGTTATGCGCAGAACGATCGTTGTGCGTCACAATAAAACTAGATAGTGCTGCTATCTAGCAGTGACAGTTTCCCGCACTTAATTAAAAAATGAAGGTCGCAACTTCGATTTGTAACTTACTTATTGAATTACTCTCGTAAATGAACTTTGGCTCTCCCATAGACTTAATACTGATTTCCGATGCTATTGTCAAGTTTTTTCTTTTTTTTTAATAGCACTGTATAACAGGCAGAGGTGAGTCATATCATTTCAAGGGAAGCGCAAATTTATGGCAGCTTGGACGCTGAATCTTTTTTTGTCAACAAATGCTACTACCGTATACTCCCGAGTATCCGGCCTAATGTGGGAAGGGCAGGCCGGATAACAAAAAAGCCGGATAGGCCGGAGTTCTATGAACTCATTTCTTTGCCCCACCAATACCAGAAGACAAAGTTTTTATAGCAAAACTCACTGTTATAATACGTATTTTCTCACTTCTTATTGAGTACAAAGCCCTCCATTTATCTCAAGCCACGTAGAATGTGAAATCTTCACTATAGTACACTTAAAAAAACATTAAGCAACCCCCAAGAACAATTTACGAATACTGTACGTACTGTACAGTTATAATCAGGAACAGCGGCAACAATTGAGGTTCGTTACACACTGACGAAACAATGAACAACGAGCAGAACACTGCTCTTTTCTTGTCGCAACTTGTATTTTGCATATGACACGTAGGAGGATCGTAGCAGACGCCCGCTTCCAATGCCTTTGCAATGTCGCCTTGTCGTTCTCATTTAATTACGATAAAAGAAAACTAGGCCGGATAGTCGCGAACCGGATACTCGGAGTGTACTGTATTTTTCAATCTGTTGATTGAGTGATCTATTCTTGATTGAGTGATATCTGTTGATTGTTGATCTATTGGTGAACTGAGTCTGTCATCAAGTCTGCCAACCGCTAGTAGAGGGAAAACTGTTGACAATGGCTATCAACATCCCGGGCTCAGATCAGTAAATATTTTCTAATGGATGAGATTCGGATTCCATCCTAAGTTCTCTGGTGGAAAACTATAACGTTTTCAGATAGCCAATCCGGCTGAAAACAACAAAAATCTGTTAGTTTCAGTTATGCTTCCATATCACACATGGAATATTCTGTTCTTGGCGGTATCCACTTTTAGAACCATCAAAGGCTGGCCACCATCATGACGCGGTTAACCGGAAGGTTGAAGGACAAAATTCAATGGTCAAGCTCAGACCCATTCTGGAAAACTGGAGATGAGTGACCTAGAATTGAATCCATCCTCAAAAGTTGTGAGCAACAGCTTTATCACGCAATCATCCAGCCAACTATTCTCGATATTTATAAGATTTAAAAATTTAGTTATTAATACAAAATAAACATGAAATAACAATTAAACTCTCCATAATGACATTCTTCATTATAAATAGAAATATTTTCTCTGCCATTTTGCGATGTAAGCCATAGTTTATGAGATAAACGTATTCGTAACTGAATATGTTTAAATCCGGAAAACCCATGGGAAAGATAGATTACCAGGTGAAGAATGCGGTTCAACGAGTTGAATCTAGATTCTTTCTGAAAAATCTAAAAGTGTGAAGTTTGGAATTGAACACAGTCAAGATCAAGGAAACCTAGAATAAGAGGAAGGGAAACTCGCCGAAAGATCAAAGAGAAATGCGTAACCCCGCCAAGAGCAGCGCCCTCAAGCAGGGCCCGCTCTAGGGGCCGGCAACCCGGACATTTGGCCGGGGCGGCAAATCTAAGGGGCGGCATTTTGGTTGTGAATTTATTATTATTATTTTTTATGATATATAAAATATTTCTATTTATATATTTAAATATATGCAATTATTTGTATATTTTCTAAAGACTGGTATTTTTCCAAGGAAGGGTATCTGATTGTGACTGCAGTTTGGGGAAATGTTAACTTAATTATGATTTTATAGCTGTAAATGGTAAAACAGGAAAAACTCAAAATACAATTTGCAAAACTGATTAATAAAAAAATATTTAAATTAAAAACAATGAAAATTAAAAGTATAAATTTCTTCATAATTTTGATTTTATTAATTATTGAAGATAATAAATTTTTAAAAGAATATTTGTATTTTAATAATCTGTGCGTTTTAATTCATTTTAATAACTTGTTTATAGATACAGGGGATGGCTGACTTACAACAACTATCATTAATTATTTTGCAATAGTAGCAGCCAATCAATCAGACGGTACAATTGTTGCAAGGATGGAAGTATGTTTCAGTTATTTCCACCATGTAGTATTCGTATTTAATTTTGGGTTTCATATCTCTAGATTTTTTAGGTGACACACTTGATTCATTCAACCAAATCCTAAATGCATAGAAGCATGGAATTCAGATTCCATATTTCCAAAAATTTTTTTTGATAGATTCAGCCCAGGCACTGATTCAACTACTGCAAAATTCTATTGACTCTATGACAGATGTGACAAGTTCAGTAGTTGGGTCCTGAATGAATACCATTAGGTAATAATCAGTTAAAAATTGGGAAGTAGCATTAAAAATAATTACTTAAATTTGCTAGAAACTTAGGTTGGTTTGAATTAAGCTGCTAACTGATACTTTTTAGAGTCTTCACAGATTGTTCAACATATATAATGGGATCAACCAGAAGGTTGAACAATAGGGTTCAATAAGCCTGGACTTGTCTTGAAAAATGATACAAGAGACCTGAAATTGAGCCTAGATCCTTCAAAGTGGTAAGAAACTGCTTTACCACGCAGCTGATAGAAACTTAGACATAGGAAAATAACTTAATTATTTAATCTTTGTTTTTACATTGTGTTTTATTTAATTTTACCCATATAAAGTTCTGGTAGGCATGAACTATACAATTTTCTTGTTTTAAAGAATAAACAGCATTTATTTATCATCACTATATGCTACTATTTTTTAAAAGAACATTGAATATTCTGAGTTCTGATGGTTCTGAACATTGAATATTCTGAGTTCCTCCATTTATAATATGTCTATGGAAAATATTTTAAGTTATGATGGATTCAAACTATGACAAATTTTTGAATGCAATCTTGTTGTAAGTTGGGGACCCTCTGTATATCAATCTTTCATTAATTAATATGAACTTTTACTAATATAACATTTCCTTGATATAATTTATTTATACAGTATAAGTAAATACAAATTTAAATAATTTAAATATGTGAAAGACAAATCTCTCACTGCTAAGTAAATGGTTTTAAGATAATGCCATTAAAATTAATTGCTTAGAAACAAGAATTGAAATTAATGATAGATATGACAATGGCAATTAATGAATATTTCAACAAATGGTATTGGTAAAAGTGACTAGGAATAAGGAGATCAGAAAAATGATCACAACTTACTGTTTTCCAAGAATTTAAAATGTACATGCAACAATTCAACTGTAATAAAATTATGTGGCTTGAAATATCACAAATATTCAAATATATATCACATCTGAATGTATAAATGTAAAATGAGACAGGTGTACAATGTCAAAATCATTAATATGTATATAAGAAGATTATTCTAATTTAATAATTTGATGAAACAGCTTACAATGTCTTTGCACGTTGAAGAAGTTCACAAACAAACCTCTGAAATAATAAGAATTTTTTGTAGTAAATATAAAAATACAATTATAATAAAATTATATTATAACATATATTTGTGTATAAACTGAAAAATTTTGTAAAGAAAATTATTTATAAAAGGACAATTAAAAACTAGAAAAATTTTCATGAGATTGAAAATTTCTTCATTTCAATCATGATGTATTTTCACAGTCATATCTTGTGTCAGTCACTATATTTATTCTAAACAGAGATCATCTTATTTAATTATTATTAGAAACAAGAAGTTTCGGAAAGAACTTTTCAAATCTCATGTCATTTATTTAGCATTAGGAATCCACTGGGTTTGTGTCCAATTTTAACACTAATTTAATCAGCACAGATGTCACAATGACACCACATTGCTGCAATGATGACATCATCATAATGGCACACATTATAATATCATTGTGTCATCATAGATTATCAGTGTCTCGTGTATGATATCACAAAACACTCAATCTATGATGCCACAATGATATTATAATCTATCACAATGACGTCACAGTTCCAATGTGATGTCAGATATTGAGATAGACTGGGCTGTGTTAAGAAACCAGATAAACTATATACCACCCTTACACTGCTAACACAGTGACATCTATTGGAAATAGCATAAACTAAAACTGTAATAAAAATAAAATTCTATCCTGCAGGATAAATTGATTCCCTACAGGATTAAAGAATATGGCATTGACGTGTCCTTTAATGGCAGAATATTACTACTGAATTTCATATTAATTCATTTAATATGAATTCATATGAAATTCATATGAATTCATTTAATGAATCTATTTTTTCAATAGATATGAATCAGAATGAATTTCCTTCTAATTATGAGTCATAAGCAATCATCTGATTGCTTGTCAATGTTATATGTTTCTCTTTCACCAATTCCTTTGGTTAATATCTTCTAAACCTAAATGAAATTTAAGATCTTATTTCAACCAATAATCAAAAAGTATTGCAAACAGTTGTTCAAGATACAAGATAGAGAGGTATCCAGGATATAGAGGTTTGGACATAAAATAAAACATAGGCTTTTCTCTGGTTCCAGGAAAAAAGTCATTTAGCATTAGACAGGTGTCCAACTTGACAGGATCTTGAGGTGTCCAACTTGACAGGATCTTGACAAGGCAATGCAGATCACCATTTATCAAATTTAAAAAACAAATCAAATTTGGATATTCTCAAAAATAATCTAAATGATCTCTAATAGATGAAAAAAAGCATTAAAATTTTCCAGCAGTATGATTCTTTTATAAAAGGAAATTTGACAGTTCTAACCAATAACAAAGCATAATTAGCAAACATACAAAATAACAATTTATAAAGATAATGCAAAAACAATTTTTAATATGTACCAATCACCAAAAGTATGAAAAGTATGTTGAATTTTGAAGAAAACAATTATATGACGACTATAAATCAACATTTTCAAAATTTGCAACCTATTATAATCTTTACTACATTTATTATAATTGCAGGTATATATAAAACATATTCCAAAAAACAAAAACAAGTTTTTTTTTAATCCCTTGAGTGCTTTTGCTGTCTATACACGTTAAGACTGTAGAATAAAAAAAGGTAAAAAAATTCAATCCTGATTTTATTATTCCAGCTTTTGCAAATCAGTTTTTTTTTGTGTATAATCAGTGAAAATATCCCTTTTGACAGTGGGTCCCAAATTTTTTCACTTGCCAAAATATTTTAAAATTACATATAAACAAACAAGTGTTTATATTTGAATGGCTTGATAAACTTTGGGATTTTTTTTATCCTGTCCTGTCAATTTATAATCTAACCATTCTGATTATGTGATTTCATAATGATATTTACAAAATTTTGAAAAAATTTGAATTTTTCTTAAAATAAACTATAAAATTCTGAAAATAAAAAAATATTGTAGAAAATAAGAAAATAATGGTTATGTTAAAATAAACTAAAATATATTGTAATTGTTCATTTTTTTTAATTTATTGAAATTTAGGAGAAAATCATAAAAAAATGAAACACACTCTCAGGCCACTTAAAGGGGCACTGCCCTTTAATTGTTTTACAACAGGCACTCCTTTCACAGGAAATTTGCAGCCAAACCTACTTTGTAGGTGGGTAAATGGCATTGGATCTGGAGTTACATTATACCAGCAACAGTTTAATTCTGAATAACTTTCTTCAGAAAATATATCACAGCTGTTTATGTACCAGATAAGGCCACTTTTGTATATGTTAGGATTTTTTCATATAAATACAAATTTATAAAAAATACTGTTAAAAATTATGTAAATGAAATAAGAACAAGTTAATAAATATGAAATATTAGTAAAAATGCCAATATTTCAAAGAATTCATGTAATTTTTTAATAATTATATGATTAACTTTAATTTCAATAACTCTAGCACTTTTAGCAGTAAAAAAAAAATATTTAATTGCAATTAAATATTTAAAGTTTAAGCAGTATGTTCTAAAGGTATATATGATTAACTTCAACAACAAATTAAACAACAAATGTTAGGTAACTCGTGGTTTTTTTTTTTTTATCAATACTTTCTGAAATTTTCATCTGAATTTTTTCTTTTATGGATCATTTTGATCAGAATACTTGTTGCTAGTTGTTATCTAAAAATATCAACTATTTCATTGAATACCTAAAATTTCATATTAAAAAAAAAATCATGTTTTCCTCCAATCTTGTAAATGCAATGAAGAGTTACAAAAAAATAAACTGAAATTCAGTAAAACAATTTTTTCCTATACAAAACTTTATAAATGCTGATAATTTTAAATGAAAGTTTTATAATTTTGAATATGGACTGAGGCATATTATTTTAAGGAAATTAAAAATGTGAATACATAATATAATATAAATAGCCTGAAAGGTTATGTAAAAGTTTTTTCTTGTAAGGCATTTATTTTAAATGGCCTTCCCATCAACCAGAAATGTCTAAAATAGCTCTTTGAAGATAATGAGTTTGAAACTGCTTCTTTATATGATTTTTGTTTTATTTTTATATCAACAGAAACTTTTAAATAATCACATATTCATTGTGTATAAAACAAACACATGTTATGATTGGAGATATTAAAGCATTTTTTGTTAACTCCTAGTGACATAATCCTCTCATAACATATATGAAAACTGAGCCATAAACTTACAATTATAGATTTGTATACATTTTTAAGAGTGTATCATATATAAGAGTGGAAGACTGCTATATTTATGAAAACAGTAAGGACAAAAAAAAAAAACAATTGTCCTGTTGGATCACTATATTAAAGCTATTAACAGAAAATATGAATCTAATTTTAATGAATTAATCAACATTTTATATGTATAATATTAATGGAAGAAAATTAATCTTAAAACACTAAAATTAAAAAAATATAAAAAAAAATTTAAAATTTTTATTTCTTTATTTTAACTTTCTTCATTGAACTGTAAGATTTTAATTATATATATTCAAAATTAGAAAATAAAAGAATAGGGATCAATTGGCCAGATCCATTCTTTTAAAAAAAAAAAAAAGTGTGGAAGTGTTGAAATTCAGAGCTGGATTTTCAAGTTGGTAAGTAAACACTTTATTACATAAAGTTTTCCATTCAATTATCTGCTAAGAATTCTAAAAAAATAGCTTTTTTGTTATGTTTTGATAATTAATGCAAATTAAATTATTGAAGTAATTTTAATATATATATTCAAATTCACTTTTAAAACCACAAATAATACACAGTTATAAACTCTCAGTTAAAGTGAAAAACAATTAACTATGTATTATTTGAAGTAATTTTGCATTATTTATGTAATTAGATTGTATTTTAATATATTTGTATGAAAAATGGACAATTTTTTTTGCATTCAGGAATGGATTACGATTTATTTCTTGTATATGTACAGTAATCTTCATTTTTATGAAGATTACTGTACACAAATATTGCATATATTTTGAAGAGCATTTTCTTTAATATAGGATAAAGTGGAAATAGAAATGCAAAGCAAATGTAATAATTAAATACAAAATATTGTATAAATTTTGATGCTAATTGTAGTATTCATTAAATAAAAAAAAGAAAATGATATAGAAAAGATAAAAATATAAAAAAAATTGTTTTTAGCCTACTTTCTAAATAAAATGGAGGCTAATAAGATTGGGCCAATGCTGTCTATTCTTCACCAATAACTTTTGTACTAATTAGCAGATTTTCATGAAATTCAATAATGATATTTTGCCATTAAAGGACATCTAAATGCTGCATATTTTATTCCTATATGATCAACTAATCCTACAGGATAGAATTTCATATGTATTATAATTTTATTTAATATTGCCAACAGATGGCACTAAGTATTAGTAGTGCAGGGGTTATATTTGGCTCATCTGATTTCTTAACATAGCACTATCTAAATATCTATCATAATGATGCCATAATCCTGATTTGACATGAAACAATGATATCATAAAAGACTGATAATTTATGACATTATGATGTATAACAGTATGTGATGTTGCTATGAAATCATCATCTTGACAACATGACATCATCATAACATCTATACTCATTAAATTAATGTTAAAATTGGACACACAAAACCAATGGATTTAAAATGCTAAATAAAAAACAATGCATCCAGAAAGTAGGCAATTTAAGTTCTTTCTGGAATTTCTTATCTATTATAATGTCTATTAGTGTAAATTGAATATTAATTATTTCTGGAATTTCTTATCTATTATAATGTCTATTAGTGTAAGTTGAATATTAATTATAAGGAGATATTTTTAATTAACTAAACCAATTCAGCCAAATTTCCCCCGGCAGATAAAAGTCTAAATTATATTTTTCTAACGATTATTTTTGAATTAAAGCTATGGTGCCACCATCTGTTGAATTATTAATTAATTAAATTTAGAATTTAGTACTAAGTGGCGCCATCTAATAATTAATGATTATATTATAATTTTTAAATTAATTTTTCCTGAAATAAAATTTTGCCACCGCACCAGACTCAAACCAGATCTTTGGGATAGCAACCCAATGCCTTAACCAGTTAGATCAAAGATAGCAACGTATGGCAGAATTCCATTTCGGGAAGCTTATACATCTAGCCCTCGATTTGCACGGTACTCAATTTACACGGTTTCGCTTTTACACGGTTTTCAAATGGTTTTGATTGTTTTGCATAAATAAATTTATAATTTATGCCATTTATAATTAAAAGAGTATCATATTGTTACGTTTTGTGGGTTTACGAATTCATAGAGATTAACAAAGAATGAATACAGCTATATTTCGTATAGTCCCATTTATTTATACACAAAACAAAATAATTTTGTTTCACTGTAACTAAATTCAATACAAAATCCGATAATTATCTCATACAATACTAATTTATGTCTTTAATTCAGAATAACTCACAGTTCTTAGTCCACTTTCGCTTTCACAATGTATCGCTCACTATTAATTTTTACTGTCCGAGTCTCGCAGTTCATCTAAATTCAACTGATGCTTGCAGCTCGCCTATTTATGTTTAAATGCTTTTTATTTATACAGAATATTAATTTGTTTTTTTTTGTACTGTATTTGATGTTAATTAATGTTTGTTTTCATTTTTTAAAATAAACTGAAAAAGTATAAGCATTAAATTGTCTCTAAAAATTAATGAACCAATCCCTTTTTTTTTCCTTTAATCCTTATCTCATTTTACACGGTTATAAAGAACATATCCTCGACTTTTCATTATCTTCTTTAGATTGATTTATACGGTTTACAGTTTAATTGAACATATCCTTCTATTTTGTATGAATTCTGCGTCTCGTTTTACACGGTTTTGTTTTGCACGATTTTTCCAAGAATGTATCTACCGTGTAAATCGAGGGCTGGGTGTATATGATTACTATGGAGACTTATCGGACGAGACCAAAACTAACGCTCCCAGGCAGGTTATCTATGTAGCCACGAGCCCTCTTGGCAAACCTGGGCAGACAGACTTAGCTCAAGTCACCTTAGTCTAAATTCTAAATTTAATTAATTATTAACTCAACAGATGGTGGCACCAGAGCTTTAATTCAAAAATAATCAGAAAAATTTAATTTAGACTTTATCCACCAGGAGAAATTTGGCTAAATTGGTTTGGTTAATTTGAAGTGGTTAATCCCCTGATTAATATTGATATGAAGATATTTTTAACTGAACAATTCAGTAATTTATAAAAAAAAAATTATGCAGTAAAAAATTATAATCTGTTCAATGTGAACTAATGAATTAAATTTATAAAACTAGTAAAGATTACAAAAATAATTTTAGATTTTATAAAAAGAAACTTATTGATGCATGAATTCTATGAAACTGCATACTTACTTCTACTGCAGCTTGTGAATCTTTTGCATTATCCAATTTATTCTGAAAAAGATTAAATAAATTTAATTATGATAAATCACTTAAATTGGTTGTATTCATACATTTTATTTCATATATTTTTTTTAATATCAACAGCTTGTTTAAAATTTACAACTTTTAGCCTACTTTCCAAAGGAAATGGAGACTTATAAGATCAGGCTAGTGTCTATTGTCTGTTCATCACTAATAAACTTTGAACTAATTAACAGATTTTTTCATGAAATTTGATGATGAGGCATCTTTAATGGCAGAACAACACTGTATCCTTTAATCCTGCAGGATACAATTTCATTTTTATTATAGTTTAAATTTATATCATCATCAATAAATAGTGCTAAATGTTAGCAGTGTAAGGATAACATATGACTTACTTGAGTGCTTAACACAGCATAGTCTATCTCAATGTCTAGATAATGAAGTCACTGTTCTGATATGATGTCACAATAATGTCATCATCTCCCCCTCAACCCATTTCCGGCTCAACGCGCGGAGGGGGTGGCAATGCAAGACTCACCAATTGGGGAGGTTGTGCGATGAAGTGATGTGGGTTGGGGAAAGCAATGGTGAACTACCCTGTAAAAACCTCACCTCGAAATTCTATGAATCAAGACCAAAGTGTTATCGATATGGTGTTGGACGGTGGGCCCCCCGGGCTGGACAACATCAACCAGGCTACTGGGGAAGAGCAAAGGATGATCCAAAGTAGCCAAACCGAGAATGACGCAAGAGGAGCAAACCCACCTGGAGGCCCGATTGCTGATGTGGCCACTGGCAAAAAGGACCACCTGAGCTGCAAGGATTTATTTACAATAGGAACATAGAACGTTAGAGGCCTGAACGTAGGGAAATTGGAGATATCAAGCACGAGATGACAAGGACAGGCCTGGACTTACTGGGAATAAGCGAGCTCCACTGGACGGGCTCGGGAGACCTCAAGTCAGATGATTACACAGTTCACTTCTCGGGAAACGACCACAATAGAAGACGTGGAGTGGCCTTCATGGCTAACAAAAGATTGGCAAAGTACATAGAGAATGCAAGGTGCATCAGTAACCAGATTATGACTATCTGCCTCAGGAGGAAACCCCCTGGGTGTAATCATCATCCAAGTCTACACCCCAACAGCAGATGCAGACAAACAGGATATTGTTGATTTCTACACGCCATTCAGAATGCACTCGACCAGACCCCAAAAACGACACCATTTACATCATAGGTGATTTCAATGCCAAAGTCGGAGGTGGAGAGGATGGACAGGTGGTTGGCAGACATGGGTTGGGCGATCGGAATAATACTGGGGAGTGTCTGGTGCAATTCTGCCAGAAGAACAAGCTTAGGATTACCAACACCTTCTTCAAGCAACACAAATGCCGCCTGTATACCTGGACTTCGCCCAATGGCCAACACCGCAACCAGATTGATTACATCCTATGCCAGCAGAGGTAGAAGGGCTCCATAACAATAGCCAAGACCCTCCCAGGTGCAGACTGTGGGTCCGATCACCAACTACTCATTGCCAGGATCAAGATTCGGTTGTGCAAAGTCAAGAAGATAGTGGTAGCAAGATAGCTTCTTTGCTACCACAATCGTCAGCAAAATCCCAACCCAGTACACAATTGAGATGAGGAACAGGTTCGAAGTGCTCAGCTTGGATGGTAGACAGACTGAAGAATTGTGGACAATGATCAAAAGGGACTACTATCATAGAGACTGCTCTGGAATATGTCCCCTACAAGATGCCAACCAAGGGAGCAGTTTGGCTAACTGAGAAGACCCTGCATATCGCACAGAAGCAATGTGAAGCCAATGCCAAAGGCAAGATTGACAAGGCCAGGTGAGTGCATGCAGATTTCCAACGTGAGGCAAGGATCGACAAGAACAACGCCCTTAATGCCCGCTGCATCAGTCTCGAAGAAGCTTTCAGGAAAGGCTGAACCTGAGAATTATTCGCCACAGTGAAACACGTGAAAACTCCCTTCTCAGCCCAACAATCAACCATCAAAGATCGTGATGGCAACAAACTGACTGACCCAGCAAGATATCAAGGAGAGATGACTGAAGACCTGTACACTTCCATTGACGATCAACAGAACTAAGATCAGACAGACCAGGGACTTCAAGAACCAGATCTTCTTGAGAGTGAAATGGAGTGGGCGATGTGTCAACTACAGAGCAACAAGGCACCTGGCATCGATGGAATCCCTGCCAAACTGCTCAGGCCAATCCTAAGAGCAATCCAAAGTGCCTTGACGGCACTTTGCCAGCAGATTTGGAAATCCTGCACGGGGCCAGCTGATTGGAGGCGGTCAGTTTTCGTCCCCATACCAAAAAAGGAGACACAAGGGACTACGCCAACTATCAAACCACTGCCCTCATACCACACGCCAGCAAGATTCTATTGAAAGTCATTCAAAAGTAACTGGGCAACGTCATTGATCGGGAACTACCAGACGTCCAAGTGGGATTCAGGTGGGGCCAGGGGACCCGCGATCACATTACAAATCTTAGATGGATCATGGAGAAGGCCAGATAATACCAAAAGAAACTCTACATGTGCTTTATCGACTACATCAGGGTATTCGATTGCGTAGAGCATAGCAATCTTTGGGTCGCCCTGTGGGAACTGGGAGTGCCGGAACACCTGATCAGACTGACCAGAACCAGTAAGCTACTGTGAGAACCAGATATGGAGATACAGATTGGTTCAAGATCAAGAAAGGAACCAGACAGGGCTGCAACCTCTCTCCGTTTCTCTTCAATTTCTACGCTGAAGTGATCATGCGGAAACTGGACCTGGAGGAATCTGAAGTGAGGGTGAAGATTGGGGGTCGGGCAATAAGCAATCTCAGGTTTGCTGACGACACGACTTTGCTGGCGGAAAGCGAGGAGGACCTGAGGTGGATGATCATGAAGCTAAAAAATGAAAGTGAGAAGATGGGACTTCAGTTGAACATCAAGAAAACAAAAATTATGACCACTGCTGCCAAGGAAGTCCATATAAAGATCAACGAAGAGGAGATCAAGGCAGTCGACAGCTTCATCTTCCTAGGCTCCAAAGTAGACTGCAATGGGGATTGGCACCCCAAAATCACATGAAGAATTGCCCTCGGGCACACAGCGATGGTCAACATGGACCCAATTTGGAGGTGTAAGGATGTATCAATCACTACCAAGCGCAGACTGGTCACCGCCATTGTGTTTCCCATTGCCACCTACGGGTGTGAGACCTGGATCCTAACAAAGGCAGACAGGAGAAAGATTGACGTGTTCGAACTGTGGTGCTGGAGAAGACTCCTGAGGATCCCCTGGATAGTGAGGGTCACCAACAAGTCAATCTTGGAGCGCATCAATCCTGATTTTTTCCTGGAAGGTAAGATCAATAGGCAGAAGCTGACTTTTTTCGGTCATGTGATGCAGGTCAACTCACTGGAGAAGGATATGATGCTGGGGAGGATGAGCGGAACAAGACTTAGAGGAAGACCGAAGATCCGTTGGCTGGATACAATCAAGAAGGACACGGGCAAGAACATCGAGGAATTGATCAGAGACAGGAAGACATGCAGGGACATGACCATAGAATAGCCAAGAATGGGACACAATTGAACGGTTAGGATAGGATAGGAAGGTCATCATTTCAACAATATGATGTCATCATGACAGTCATTGATTAAATTGGTATTAAAACTCGACACACAAAACCAATGAATTCAAAATGCCATATAAATGACATCTTTGGAAAGTAGGCAATTTTAGTTCTTTTTGGAATGTCTTGTTTTATGTTGAAAATATTGATAACAAGATTTATTTTGATATTTATTAAGCCAAAAATATACATTTGCTATGAAAACAGTTAATTTTGAAAAATAAACATCTTATAAGATTCAGTTCTGTAATCATTAATTTTTCTCCCTATTTAGCAATAAAGAATTTCTGAAATATCTGAAAAAAATTACAAAACCAAAAGACAACAGTAAAAAGGTGCACATACACAGTACCTTTTATTATTAATGATCAAACATAACTATTAATGATCAAATGGATCTCGAACAAATTTCAGATTTAAAATTCCCATCAAAAACAGCATATAGCATTTTGTTGTATAGAAAGTATAGAGAGAATATCAATTTTATCTTATTGAGTTTAGGCCTAAGATATGCACTATTTTGTTATACAAAAAAACTCAATGCTATCCTATGGAGATTTGGCTTATCAGATCAGCATGGATTAGCAAATTAAAATACATTTATTTAGATAATTTCATTTTATGAATAAGGATATAAAAGAAATATAGATATAGGATTATGCCCATCTTTTTTAAATCTTCAAATTATTAGCATTGTTATAGCATTCAAGCAAGAAAAAATTTAAATTATCCTTGATTACTCACAAAATCATTTTTGGTTTATTCAGGTCTTCCTCAGTTGTCTATATTACACTTAAACTATTCAGAATACATAAGTTCTTAATAGAATGAAACAAATAAATTTTATAATTTGAAAAATAAGAATGTTCTTTATTTTTGTGGTATTAAGACAATACTCAATACTGGTAATTCAATATTCTTCTATAGTGTAATAGTTATGTCATATTTTGCATTCTTAAATTGCATCTTTCATTAATTTAATAAATGTTAATTCAATAACAATAAATGAATATAAATATATTTATTTAAGATAACAAAAGATAAAAATACAGTACAATACATTGTAAAATACTTTCACTATTAACAAATACCCCTTCCCCCTATTAATCTGTTAAAGTAAGGTTCTACTGTATCTTATTCTGTAAATTATTTATGATGAATAAATATCTGAAAATACTTTAAAAAAAAAAAACAATTAATAGATTTGTGAAAAAAGCTTGTTCTTGTCTTTTATTTTATATTTATCTGAACCAGGATTATTTTTACTTATAAAAAAAAGTCAAAAAAGCTGATTTATATCATTGAAAAAGATTTTCAATGTAAAATTTACATAAGCTAAATTTCCAGAGAAAAATAAAACAAAGCTGTATTTTAAATTTTTATTGAATAAATAAATATAAAAATATATGAATTATAAAAATAAGTAATAAAAATCAGTAATATTCAGAATAAAATAGTAAAAATTATAGAAATTTTTCAAAATGTGAGAGGAAATATGCAATAGAGATAGAAGAAAAAGCAAAATGTATTGTAACAAATAAAAAGTAAAATTTTATTCATGAAAACAATTGCAATATATTGCTGTGTTTAATTTTAAAATGCATATCAACAAAATATTAAATTCTAAAAGTGTCAAAGCAAAAAATGTTGATTTGTTTCAATTAAAAGGCTAAATACAGTAAAAGTAATCACAAATTACTGTGTGATTCAATTAATGTAATTTTAATATTTGAGACTTACTAAGAGCCATTGCTTTTTAGCTGTATCTGCTTCAATATCAAGAAGTTCATCCAAATCAATTTCAACATCATAATTTTCTGAATCATCCTGAAAACAAATTATTATATAAAATAAATATTTCTTTGTTTCAAATAATCATAAATATTAAAAAAAATAAACTGTAAACAATATTGTTTTATATCAGATATCATCTATTTTCTTTCTATCTATTTAATGATAAATCTTAGCAACATCATAAACTGAGGTTAGCAAACTTGAAACAAAATGAAAAATTTGTTCATGATATACTAATTGCAAAATTTCTCTGAAAAAAAATGTGTTACATATATTATAATAAAAAAAAATAAATCTATAAACAAAATAACAGTTATAAATTAAACATAGTTATCAAAAAAAACATTTAATTTAAAACTGTAGAAACCTTAATATTTGTCTTCTTTTCTTATTCCGATATAAATTAATTGAATCTAATAAGAAAAAGATTTGTCTAATTTAATAATTTTAATTAGATAATTTCTTATGGAATATGTTATATAAAAATATTTTATAAAAATTATTTTAATAATTTTATAAAATAAAATAAATATTAATATATAATATTAAAATTTTATAAAAAAAAAAATTCATATAAACTGTAACCGAATTCTGTATATTTAAAAGTGGGTTCGGAGAAGCTGGTACTGACGAGGGACTTGAATATAGTCCGAAAGTGCTTTACCAAAATAAAATTTAACCTTGCTTAAGTGCTGTAAAGTTTTATTATATGATAAAATAATCTGACAATCAGTTCAAAGAGGATAAATACCTGATGCAGGGAAAAAAAAAAATTAAATTCAGTCCTTTCAGCAATGATGATGAACACCAATGAATATGACTTCTCTTCAGTCAGACTTTCCCGATATGGGGAGGAGCACAATACAGGTTGCTTGGATTTCTTTCTTAGTAATTATTGAAGAAAACTGTTAATATTGTCTGAGTGCTGCTTTTGTCTTGTTCAGTCTTTTTGTGACTCTTGGGCATGGTGAACTGTCTCAAGGTTCCAAAGCAATTCTTGGATACACTCCAAGAATTACTTTGGAGTGGATTTACTTTCTGTACTGAACTGTATTTTCTTATTGAATTAATACATTTTGTATTAATATATATAAAGAACTGCAATTTTATTAAATATTTTTCTTCTAGTGTTTTTGTTAGTCCTTGGTCCCAATTAAATAAAATTTATATGTACTTATATGCAAAGTTTACCCTGACTTAGGTGAATTCAACTTAAGCAATTTTTGTCGGATCCATCTATCGCATAACTTCAGGGTATTACTGTAATAAATCAAGTAATATGATGTTTTAATAATGTAAAATAACATATTCAAACTTGTTCCTTATAAATATAATTGCTATTTATGTTATATATCAGAAAAATTTTTTAAAATTATGGAAAACATTTTACATAAAGTTAAATTTATGTAAGTTGCATATTACATAAGTTGGGGAGTGGTTGTACTGAGTTCATCTGTCAAAGAGAACTAGTGTCAGCCATAATATACTACAACATACTGAGTTTACAATATGCAATTGTAATTAATCATTTTATCATCTTTCTAAAATAGAAATCTGCTAGTTGCTGCAATAGTCTAATTAGTTAAGGTAGTGGGATGTATCTCAAAAGATCCCAGTTTGACTCTGTTTTTATTTGCTTTCGCTAGGAAAATTATCTAAATATTAAAAGTTCAATAGCTCTCTTATGTAGTTTTAAAGATGTGGATGTGCAAGTCTTTTAATTTTTAAATTCCCATAAAATGCTAATGAAAAATTCGTTAAACAATTTGAATGAATTCTTTTGAATAGGACAAGTCACACAGTCACATTCTTGATGTGGTTAAGGACTACATGGTGTCCAGATTTAGTTTCTCAAGCTCTTCACTGTTCTAGATTGGAAGCTGGGGAAATGGAATTGGATACAGTATCAAGGTTGAACTGATCTGGTTTACAGATATTTCTAAAAACACTATTGGTATAGGAGCAGGTTTTAGTGTGAAGAAATGAAAATGTCATATTATTCTCTCAAACAGTTTGCCATTGTCTTTCAGACAGAAATCTATATTTCTACATGTGTTAATATCAATCTTGATAGGAGATGTTAATAAACATATTTATATCCTATCAGACAGTCAAGCTGTATTAAAAGCTGCACTTGATAGCTCCTACTTTACTTCTAAGATTATAAGAAATTATCATCATCTCATTATGGAACAAGCTCAACTTGTTTGGGTGCTAGGGCACAAGAGGATCAAGGATAATGATCCTCTTGTGCCCCATTGTTCAAATGTAATTCTTTTGCAGATAAGGTTGACCAAAAAAAGCAGCTTCTAATCCTGATCTACCCTGGACATCAGATCCGATACATTTGGGTGGATTGTCAGGGAGTGATTGGCAGCTCAGTACCTCACCCACTGGAGCTCTATTCCTGAACTAAGGGAAGCAAAAGCTCTTATTTTAGGTTCTTCTTAACAGAGAACTAAAGAGTTGCTTATATTGCATAAAAATCAAGCTAGAATTATCATAAGGTTCCTTTCTGTCATCTTCCAAGTTCCAGAATTCCCACTGTCATCTTCATTTAATTGGGATTGCTGATAGTCCCAATAGATATATGTCAGGGAGGAAATGAAACTCCACGTTTTGTGTGAATGTGTGGCTCTTTCAGGGCAAAATAGAATGATCAAAGATTGCATATTCCTGTACTGGAAGGTAATATTCCTGTACTGATCTTTTTTCAGGCCCATTGAAGAAGATACTATCTTTCATGATTAAGATGGGACTTCTTATGGGATAGTCCCGATAGGGATGGACAATACATTACTAGTGTTGCAGTGCTAATGCTGTTTAAAGTCCCCTTTCCTACAATCTACAATTAAACAGAAATTAGAAATAGCAAATCACTTGTTTTTATTACATTTGGTCCTGTTGTTCTTAACAATATAATACTGTTAATATTATCCCCTCTTAAGTAAAAATAAATAAATAAAAATTCTGCAGTTATATAACATATCAACATGAATCTAATTGTATAATCTTTCTGGACAAACACTTCTGGTTCTGACATACCATCTTAATGCCATATTAAGTTGTTCCAGAGGTGTTAGGTTGTTAACTACTCTCTTATTCTTTCATTATACAAATTTATAACTTCTGCAGTCCTACTTTGGTCATGTGCAGCAGTTATTTAATTATTCTTGCTTGGATTTCATTTTATATCTATGCTATAATCATTAGCTCTTTATGAAAGTTCTAGTGTTTAGAGTTTTTTTTTTTCTATTTGTTTTTTTACATTCTTGTATTTGGAATCCCAAATTTTAATATGAACATTCCAAATATTCTTCTTCTGTATTTAAATCTACATTGTTTAAATGTAAATATTTCATAGGTATACACCCCATGAAATATTTACTATTAATATAATTATATTAAGAATAATTATTAATTTACTATTAACATTAAATTTACTATTTTATACAGTAATTGATCAATAATTTAGCATTTATGGAGAAGTTTGCTAAATTATTAAAAATAAAAAATTTAAAATTAAAATTTGATATCAAATAATATAACTTGTTCAAATCAACACTAATTAGGGGAATTAACCATTTCAAATTACATAAACCAATACAGCTAGTTTCGGCCTTGTCCGATAATAAAGTCTCCATAGTAATATATAAGCTTCCTGAAATGGAATTCTGCCATAGGTCACCCTGGTCTAATCAGTTAAGGCATTGGGGCGCTATCCCAAAGATCCCAGTTTGAGTCCGGTGCAGTGGCAAAATTTTATTTTGGGAAAATTAATTTAAAAAAAATTATAGTATAATCATTAATTACTAGATGGTGTCACCTTAATTCTAAATTCTAAATTTATAATTAATTATTAACTCAACAGATGGTGGCACCATAGCTTTAATTAAAATATAATCGTAGAAAAATTTAATATAGACTGTCTGCCAGGGGAAATTTGGCTGTGTTGGTTTACGTAATTTCAAATAATATACTCTGTAGTTTGTAATGGATGGGTCAAAATCAAACTATGAATTTCTTACAACAAAATAATGAAAAAGAGAATTATAGATTCAAAAATCCCACATTTAAGAGAAATTTTCACATTTTATAGTAGTGCTTTTCCAAAAATCATAAAGGAAAAATATTTAATTAATGAAATAAATTTAAAAAACAACAATGACAATGTACTTAACATTTTCTTATGTTTTTCCATCTTGGATTATGATGTCAATTTTTTTTAAATTTATTTCATTAATTAACTAAGTTTCCTTTATGATCTTTGAAAAAGCACTACTATAAAATGTGTTTATCTCTCTTAAATGTAGCACTTTTAGGCCTAAGATTATAAAAACTTTTTGTTATTTTGATGCAAGAAATTTGTGATTTGATTTTGTTCCAATCATTATGGAACATCCTGTGTGTGTGTTTCTTGATATAATTTTTTTTTCTTTTTAAATGGAATGAAAAATACCTAAAAGAAAGATTTACAAGGTTAAAAATTTTCAAAACTGAATAATTTATAGATCATAAAAATTCAAATACTGACAATATATCATCAATACAAATATACAAGCTACCATAAAACCAACAATCAAAAATGCATATAAGATTCTTATAGATCAGGGGTGAGCAACCTTTTTAATCAACGGGCCAATTTAAATTTTAAAATTTTTTTGCGAGCCGCACATAAAGTAACACTCATTAATAATTTACAAAATTTTATTTATAATAAACATTAGAATAAAAAAATA
>AYEL01051054.1:0-43117 GCA_000484575.1 Olivierus martensii | reverse complement strand
AAATTAATCAGGATTAATATAATAAAAATTAAGAATATTTGAAATCAAAAAGATTTTTCAAGCTATTTTATTCTATAGTAAAATATCACAAACTGCATTTATTAAGAAAAATAAATAGTTTTCTCCTGTTAAATGCTAGTTATGGTTTTTTCTAAAAATCAGAAGGATAGAATAAATTTTATTCTAGTTATCAAAAACCACAAATGTAACTAGAATAAATCAAATAATCTAAATCATACATTTAAAATAACAGCACTACATGCAGTATAGTTAAAACTCCTCTTTAATATCAACATTGTACTAATGTTTTTGGTGTATCTACACCCTCTTCAGGCACATTTCGCACTACAACCGTTTCGAAACCAGAGATCTGAACATCGTTGCAATAGCAACCCTCTATTTTTCTTAGAACAAGCTTTGTTTACATCATGCTTCCCACCAGCATTACATTATACAGAAATATCTTCCTAAGACTACAAACTTTTTTAAGATGCTTTAAGAGCTTAAAGTTATTTAAAGAATTTTTAAAGGACTCTAAGACTTTAGTGACCTGATAGTTTAGTAACTTAATATTAACGGAAGGTGAATATTGTTTAGTTATTTCTAATGAGTGTAAATATTTATTCGTGTCGGGGAAGGTGATGTGTAAATCTTCAATTGTAAGTAATGTTTTTTTAGTGTTAATGTTTAAGAGGTTGTAGTCATAATAAGATATTTCTGTATAATGTAAATAGTTATTCATGCTGGAAAATGGTGATGTGTTAATGTTTAATTATAAGTAATGTTTTAGTGTTAATGTTTAAAAGTTTGTAATCTTGGGAAGGTATTTCTGTATAGTATGGTGGGAAGCATGATGTAAACAAAGCTTGTTCTAAGAAAAATAGGGGGTTGCTATGGCAACGATGTTCAGATCTCTGGTTTCGAAACGGTTGTAGTGCGAAATGTGCCTGAAGAGGGTGTAGATACACCAAAAACGTTTGTACAATGTTGATATTAAAGAGGAGTTTTAACTATACTGCGTGTAGTGCTGTTATTTTAAATATGTGATTTAGAAAGTTTAAGCAGTTTGATAGTAAACATTAATCTATCAAATAATCTAATTAATACTTACAATTAAAATGCTATACTGTTAATTATATAAATTCATACTTTTCATGGTTTTAAGTTTAGTAAATTAAGTTTATAAAATTATAAACAGACTCAAATATTGGTGACTATTTTGTATTGTAAAAAGGAGCTATCTAGGTAAATTCAATTTTTTATCATTAAAAATATTAGTTATAGATCTCTATTAAGTACAATTATTAGGAGTAATTAAATATCACTGTAGAAAACAAAGCTACTTAAAAAATAATTCCCTTTTTAAATATTTTCCATTCATTATTGCTGTAGTATATCCAAATAAAATCTTAATAAAATTCATTATTATGCAACTTTTAAATAAAACTAAAATAAAATTGTAAAAATTTCTTACTGTACATCCATATAGTGATTGTAATTGTTCATACATCCACATTTCTACTCTAAGCCGTTTTTTGATGAGACTCATTTGATGTTGACCATATTTAGCTGTTAAATATTTCTTTTTTCGTTCTTGCATCTCATGTGATTCTGTTTCAAAATTGACATGAAGTATTGATTTTGATGCATTATGATTTAATGTTTTCATTCCAGATGATGCTGATGATGCAGGTTTTGGAGAATAAGTAGTTCTAATTGTACATTCCATTTATTATTTTATATAAAAAGCTAGAAAATGTGAAATAAAATTATGAGATTCATAATATTAATTTTTTCTCTTTATAAACAAAAATTAAGAAAATTGTGCAAATTAAAGTAAAAGGTTTTATTAAATATTTTATATTAATTCCAATCTTTCAGAAAAAAATCTCTGTTCTATATGTAACTAAACAAACAAAATTACAAGCTTTTTGAATCAGGAGTATTTCAATAAATTAGCAAAAATGTTTTTGAATTCATATTCTCATCAATTGATAATCAAACAAAGTTTAGAACAGAAATGCAATTTGAATACAAATTCCGAAAATATATTTTAATAAATAAAAAATAATAAAAAAAAAAGTGATTTTTCCTTTTTTTATTATTTTCTATTTCTTTTTTGTTTTTTAAAATATATTTTTATTTTTAGAAACAGTATTCAAACAGTTGTATTCTGTTTTAAACTGTTTGATTAGCAATTTACGAAGACATGAATTCAGAAACAATTTTTACTAACTTAATAAAATTTCTTTTGCCCAAAAGTATCAGACCTGTCCATATGTCTTTTTGCTTTTTGAACTTATTCTGCAACTTTATATTATAACCTAACCATGACATTAAACAAAACTTAATTGCATCACTATACATCAGACTCCCATACATCAGACTCCCATACATCAAATAGTTCTTCCATATACATCCCCATTATCTACATACTTATAAAATACAGATTATGTATGTATGGCTATATGTATGTATGAAACTTTTTTATTTAAAATCTAAAAAAGATATTTAGGAATATGATATAGAATTTTGTTCAGTATCAGTATGGGCATGTCCCTACGTCACCCTTTTTTTTATTTGGCCCTTTTTTAGGGCCCTAAGGGGCCCAATTTTTATTTATTTTATGACAATAAATACCAATAGATGGCGCTAAGTGTGAAAGTAAGGGGCCAATAGATAACTTACCTGCATTACTATTACTGGATTTTTACATAATTATTTAGCCAATACAATTATTATTGATTATGATACAGGATACTGTTCAGTATCAATTTGTGCTCAATCAGTATCTTTATATCATACTTTTTCATTGGATGTTTTATTTTAAAAGAATTTTTATGCTGAATTTGCAGTTAAGCCTGTTCTATATCATAATTATGATTCTGACATATTTCAGATGAAATTTATTGATATTTATATTTTATCACACAAAGAAATTATATAATTATTCATCAAGACGTAAACTATTAGACTTATATGTTTATCCAATATTATGTAATAATAATAAGTAATATTTAAAATCACACAAAAAGCAGTAATATATACAAATTTTTTATTTGTTGTAATTTTAAATGAAATTAATCCACTTTGCATTTTATTTTGAGTCTCTCCCCCTTCGAAATTTTTTGTAGTGCTATGCGTGATTATTATAATATTTTTCTCCAAGCTGATCGGAAAAACAATTTGGATTGGCCAGACCTATTTTATAACAAATGTTACATATTACATTAGTCTTTATTTCTCTAACAAATACGCATAAATATTTTATATTTTATTTAATAACTAAAACATTGTTAGTCATAATTTACAGAATTCTTCCCCCTTACATCATTTAACATCTCAAATCTACTCCTAAAGTGTGACATAATTTATGGATTCTCTCTAGCTAATAAACAAATAATACTTAAACTAGCACACACAGAAATAATATACATAGCATATAGAAAATTTCCATTTTATTGTCAAATCTATTCTTATGCCACATCATGGTCATGATATAATTATGTATTTCAACCAAGCATTATAATAATATAAATTATATGTAAAAATTTAAATATTGTCCACACATTCACATAAAAAATCAGTGTCCAGCATTTCCTGAATGGCCATGCCTGTTTTTAACATGGGCAAAATAATTAAATTCTTGGATAAATTAAATAAAGAGCCAAGCACGTGTTAAAAAAGTGCTGGTTTTTTGCATGTGTGCATGGCCTTTTGTACTATGCCAGTAATCTCAAACTCAAATTGAGAGCGGGCCGAATGCACAGTTCGAAAGGAAACAAAGGCCGAATATTTTTAAACAAAAATACAGTGAAAGGAAAATATTTTATTTTTTCAATAGTTACTGATAGCACAGCGTAGGTTGAGTAGAGTATGCTTTAAAACTTTAGATCAGGGGTGGGCAACCTTTTTTGTAGGGGGCCATATAGAAAAATTTATGGTGGGCCACGGGCCAAAACAAAAACAATTGATAATAATAGTATTTATTTAAAAAACAGAAGGTACAGATATGTAAGTATACATAGCGTTGGTATTAGATATAATAAAATAATGTGGCCCGCGGGCCGGAGGTTGCCCACCCCTACTTTAGATTATTATTTTGTTAACATTAAATTGAAATAATTTTCTGATTAATATGTATTTAAACAAATATCTAAAATATCTTGGGGAATACAAAATTACTTTGCGGGCAGGATGCAGCCCGCGAACCGTGAGTTTGAGATCACTGTACTATGCAACATAGGACCAAGCGGGTGCTTCACTTTTTTATTGCAAAGCAGTTGTTTAATACGTGTTTGTTTGTTGTATAATAAAAGATATTTCTATATATTTAATACAAGTGTTTTCATACAGGAACAAATTTTGAATATTTAATCATTTAATTTTTAAAGGAAATATAAACAAACAATAACAAGAGAAAAATGATATTGAATTTGGAGTATTGTTTATTGTATGATTATATATACAATATATTGCATGTTAATGATTATTTTTTTCAATAATTATTTTTAATATGTGATTTATAAACAAAACTCGGCAACGCCGGGTATTACAGCTAGTCTTATATATATACAGCAGACTCCCAATTATCTGGGTTGCAAATTAATCAGGATTAATTTTCAACACCGAAATGATGGTTAATTATTCATGTTTATCATTTATGCACTCTCTGAAAGATTTTTAAATGCATCAGATTAATTTCTTTATATCTTAAATAATTGGTAATAAAATTTAGAATAAAACTAAAATTAGAAATATTGCAATAATTTTTTGTTGCAAATAAACCAATTTCTTGTTTCGTTTTTCAATAAATTATAAAACTATGCATGCATGTATGCATTTATGTACTTTATTTTTGAATATTAAATGTATATTGTCCATAATTCTGACTTTTTTGAAGATTATCTAGGGAATCAATTATCTAAAAGAATTCATTTCCTGACTACCCCAGATAATTGGGAGTATACTGTACTTTTACAGTATTTTCAAATGTTCTTTAGTCTATCATGTCCTTGAAATATGATCATCAAACTTTTATACCTTACCTTCAATGTTATCTTTTATTATTATTATTATTATTATTATTATTATTCAATTTATTGAGATTATAGTTAATCATAATTTAATATTTCTGGAATTATGAATGTGTGAGAATAAATCTTATAAAACAATAAACAACAATAATATAAGTCAAGCTACCAAAAATAAACTTTTCACAGAAAAAAGTATGTAATGTATTATGCTATTTCATACTTTCCCCATAAGTGACAAGTAAAAAAAAAAAAGTGTGATTTTATAGGAACACAAAAACAGATTATACAGATATTTAATGCTTCATATCAGCAAAAAAAAATATTAAGTTTAGATTAATGGCATTTATTATTCAGGAAAACTGATAAATTCAAAACAATTACTATTTTTATTTTGCATTATTGTAACATCATGCAATTTTGTCTTGGGTCACTTTTCTTAAGAAGCTACAATTTATCAATTAACCTATAAAATTTCATTGAAGCTGGATTATTTGACTTTTTTGAAATTCATATTTTAAAACAAGTATCAAATAGCCCAATTATTTAAATTAAATCAGATATATGCCAAATTTGGCACTATAGCATTTATCAAAATTACTTTATAATTATAATTTAGATTATAATTATATACTGTATCTCATTGAAATGATTATTTTTGGCAGATACACAACTGATAAATAAATTCTATACATATTCATAAAATATGCAAGTACATTTAATGATCATTATTTACTCTATGGTAAATTTGGATTCAGATAGTAAACTTTTATCGTTAATAAAAGTAAAATTTACATGTCATTTCTACAAAATTGGATTTTGAACATTTTTTTTTCCAAGCAAAGATTATTTTTAACAATTACTGTAACTGGATATATTTATATTTACTAATTTACTTTGAAATTTAATAATACCGGTATATAGTACTAAATTCAAATATGAAATATTCATATAATTTATTTCAACATTATACAGTAATCAATATTAAACGTATCTTCCTAAAAATAAATTACCGGTTTTAAATATTATTTTAAATACAGTATAGGATTTTTTTTAAGTTATTTTATAATTTCTTGGAAATATATTGAATTTTTTAATAAATCAACTGGACTACTTTCTAATATTATGGTTTATCAATGAAATAACAGAATACTATAGTTAAATCTCATTTACATCTTAGTAAAAAGTGAATTTAAAACGAGCTTCTCACCTTCCTTTATGTGATGAATGATTTCCGTTGTCAACGAGCAAGACGACTTTTGTCTACTGATAACAACCCTTGCTACAAAAAGGGAATGACCTCCAATGAACTTAAGAGGACATCCGCCTTCTTCTCTCTTATTGCTTGCAGCACTTGGATAAACATGAACCCTGCTCATATTATTGTGAATATTTTCATATTATTGGTAGTGGATAAAATACTCGCAATCATTCATCCAATCATCTTTCATATCATAAATGACAAACCGAAATGAAAACATAATTGTTATTTTAACTTCTATAACGTTAAAACATAAAATAATTAATTATATTGTTTTCTGTTAAAGTTTAAAAATTATCTATGATAAATTTATAATATAAATCAACTTTTATTATATGTTTTATAAATCATAATATAGTATGAATAGAATTTATTAAAGAGAATTTTATTGGATAGACAAGAGCGACATGTCGTGAAATAAGCCAATGAGATGATGTCATATATAACAATATCCGTATCATCGTAGTGGGAAGTGGGAAGTAGAGTGTTATGCTGCTGGTATACGGTGTTTACAAACTTAATTTATTTAATGTGATATAAAAGTCACATTTATTTTATTTTTAAAACTAACTATAAAATGTATATATCAACAATAGCAATGCAATCGATGGAATTGTATATTACGCTAATTATAGCGATAAATCTGTTATTGACATCAGGAGTCGCCAGTGAAGAAATGAAAAGCAAACGCTTTTCTTCATCAAAAAATGATAAAGAAAGTATTTTGAATTTTTATCGTGTTAATAGTAATACAATCATTCGAACTCAGGACTCAAGAGCTTTAGGTGCGAAGTATTTGAATGAAACTGAATTGCCAACCAACGAAGATTGTTTATATTGGTGTTACAATGTCAATAGATGCAATGTTGCTGTTTATAAAGAAAAGGTAAATATTAATAGACTATATAGAATACAATATATATATGCAAATATAGACGTGTGTATGTCTATATATATAAGTCTGTATTTGCATATAGATGATATAGATGTACTTACTAAGAAATCTTTGTTATATTGTTAAATGTAAATACAATAGCTATATTTTGTTTTCGTTTATTTTTGATATGTACATTGATGCAGATGATTAGATTTTCATTTTTATTAATTTTCATAGTACGTTTTACAGTATATGCAATATAGTTATTAGAAACGTTTTGTGGAAGATTTAAAATTAAGCAGAAATTTAATCTCATAAATAAAATAAATATTTAAATCGGAGAGTAATGGTTTTTCAATATATGTTAAAACAATCCTCAATTGCTATAAGTGTCTTCATAACTTGAAATAATTCTAAGAAAATTACTTCAAATGATTTAGAAACAAATTATCATAATTATGAATTTGTGAATCTACAAGATTCTACCATTCTTAAGATGCTCCATTATGAATGTGCATATATATAAAGTCAAATAGAGGTAAAGAGATAATGGTAATATTTTAATTTGAATGCTTTTACTCATTCATTGGTTTAAATTGTATTTGTTTACAGCTTTTATTAATGCTGTAAACAAATATATATGATGATTGAGATATATTGTAATCACAAATATTAACAAGAACATAAATATTTTAGCTTAAAGTATTTATATTCAACCTGAATATATTATTAATTCTATGCATAAATAAATAGCAGCATTTAAAGTAAAATCTTACTTGGGATATTAATGATGCATTTCTTTAGAAACAATAATTTATATTCTATTAAAGATATATTAATAGAAGCTGAAGATGGGTTTAATATAAATTATTGCTAAACATGTAGCTTACCTGTGAAAGACTATGCAAATCACAGTGCATGTCTGGGCAACTTTGAAAAGTTTGTCTTGAAAGCAGAGATAATTTTTGAAATGAAATTTTAAACAACGGAACTGTCGATTTGTATTTCAATCATCAGTCAGTGAGGGATGAATCTTTAATTCACTAATGTATAGTTTTCCAAAAAGTAAAATGAAAATGCCGAAATAATAAAAACAAAAATTTAAAGGTTGAAATTAAAGTGTCACAGAGGTATGCACCACACTTTGCATAGTCTCTCACAGCTAAGCTACATGTTTACTAAATTATTCTTTAAAACATTATTCCTGAAATAAATATTCTGCTTTTTGGGTTTTTTGTAATTTTATAAACATTCCATACAAAATCATTTCATATTAAACTGAATTAGAACTATAGTCGATTCTCGCTATTCGCAGTAGTTACCTTCCCTAAATTCTTCACAAATACTGAATTAGCAAATAATGAACCATTGTGTACGGGAAATATAGAGTTAGGTTCCTGCGAACCTTTCTTCCCAAAATTTTTATACTTGGTTTATGTATGTTTTTCTGTTTACACCTTATTTAATATGTATTACATTACTTATAAATAATTACAGTATATGCAGTTTATAGTACAATAGAGTCCCGAAAACTCGGCCTAATGTGGACCGAAGGATGGCAGAGTTTGTGAAAATGCCGGGTTATCGGGAAAGGTTTTAAAAAATAATAAGTACAAGTGTTTCCTCAGAAAATAAAGTACCTGTATGTATTGGTTGCTTGAGAATACAACAGTTTACAAAGAATGCAATACTGTAACTCAAACTTAAACTGCCAAAATACCCTTAAACAAAGGAAAAGTACGTACTTTATGAAGGCATAGAGCCTTTACTAATGAAAATTAATGAATACACACTGTACAGGGTGTGGCCGAGTTATCCGGACTGCCGGGTTATCGAGTGTCGAGTTTTCAGGACTCTACTGTACTATATATAGTATTATAATTACAATAATCTTTATTTAATTTTTTAAAACATTAACTATGTAGTAAATAAAATCTTATTTTTGACTGATAGTTTTTTGATATTTCAAGTTGATTTTGATGAGACAGCTGACACATTTGTCTTTCTGAACTGCAGTGAAAAATTGTGTCAGCCTTGTGTGCATCGCTTTTTGCCTCAGATCTTCTAAAATTTCAGCGTAAGGAGCAAATGTGCAGGAATTTAGGCACCTAAATTTGAGGCTGCATTCAAGCATAAGGTTACATTCTTCTATGAGACCTGAAGACAATATGAACAGGCTTTTGGCCTACCTGCATTCTGTGGAGTGAGCAAGAATAGGTAATGAGAAATTTTCCAGCAAACCAATTCAGAGACTATATTTGGTAACAAACAATGTCCTTTCTCCTTCTCTCTCCAGAGAGAGAGAAAGGGTGTACATTGGTAACAATATTTTCTCCACCCAGTAGGACTCTGCGAATAAGCCCAAAAATTCCACAAATGACGATTTTGTGGTTACAAATAAATTTTCACGAATAGTCAAAATACGCGAATACGGAATCTGCAAATAACAAGAATTGACTGTATTTAAATCTTTGTATTTTTTTATTATAATATATTGAATGATGTATATTCTAATGTTTTCTTATAGTTGTGTCTGATTATATGAAAGCCTTGCCAATTTTCTATTATTAATTTGATCAATAAATATGTGCTAAATCTTGATAAAGTTTAAATTGCATACTATGCAGCTAGAACCTTGACATTTCGCTGCTTTTATTTTTCTTGATTTGTTTTAGATAGAACTAAAACTTTAATATAATATATCATAGGAAATATTGACATATTTAAAGCTTTGCCAATAGTGTGTAAATGAATTAAAAAAAAGGAAGCAATAATCCAAGATTTAAGAGTTTGCTTTGAGATAGATAAAATTGATATGGAAAATAAATTGAATTAATAAGGCATTTACTGATGAATGAATATTGTAAAAATGCAGAAAAGTTTGAAAATTAAAATTTTTAATATTGAAACAATTCAAGATATTTCTTCTTTTGAACTGGAAATCTCAGAATAGAAATTATCAATAATTATTTATTTTTTAGTAAATTTAAAAAATGGAGTACTATAAAGAAAAATTAATTCAAATAATAAAAATTAAGATCTATAAAAGAATTATCTATTGTCTAAGGAATAAAAAGTTTTAATAAAAGGTGAAAATTTCTTTTTCTCTTTTACATAGTTCATTGAAATAGAAATTATTATTTTTAAAGATGATCATGGAAGTGGTTCTTTAAATAAATAGACTACCACTAAAAAGTGAACTTTAAAACCTTCAAATTTCAATTGAAAACCAAATGAGACAAATTCTTAATAGAAAAGGAATATAAGATCTTTATTCATTGGCATTTATATAACAAAATCTAAACTGTTATATAAATGTCAATGAATAGAGATCTTGTGTTCCTTTCTATTAAGAATCTGTCTTATCTTGTCCCCAATTGAAACTTGAGAGTTTTAAAGTTTACCTTTTAGTTCAAACTTATCTACTATTTCTAATTTGGAAAATTTTAACTATTTATAAGAAAGTTTATCCATAGAATTTTTCTGAATATTTACAATATATTTTATAAATATAGAACTAGGAAAAAACATTTTTGTAATAACAATAATAAATAAATATGACAGAACATCTTTAATAAAAATATTTTCTGATTTTAGAAAGTAAATTCTCTATATTCCTGATGGTATTTCCATGAAAATATTCTGAATACAACTTGTGCAATTAATTCATCCCAAAAATTTCTGTATAAGTTGAAAACTATGTAAATCCAACATTGCTTAAATTCAATATATAAAAATGCAAACATTGATAGACAGAAGGGCTAAATGAAATTCATGAGAATACTTTAAATATAGATAAAAAACTTTAAATCCATAAGTGATATTTTTTACAGAAAAGTAAATAGTTTGATGATTTTTTTTTATGGAAATTCAACATAAATAAAGATTTTGGTGTCTGTATTTCTGAAACTGTGAAAATCAAATCTGCTTGGATTTGACCTATTGTATTATATTTACAAATAATGAATTTAGGATTATATAGAAAAATAGAAAAATTTGCTTAAATTTGATTTCATCTGATAATTCAATTTATTCAAGCTAAATGATTAATACCAGGTTTATATATAGTTTTCTTGAAATCATTATTGTTTTAATTAATTTTATTTTCATATTGATTTTATTTAATTATTATTTCCAATATATGTATTTGTATAAATATTCATTTATTGAAAAACAGATTAATATTTTTTTGATAGCGATTTATTTTATATCTGAAAATAAAATGAACTGATAACAAATTTAGGAAATCAATTGCAAATTGATATTGTTATTTCTCAGTTTATGTAAATTGAAATATTAGATCAATGAAAATCACAAAATTGAATATGACATGAAAGTTTAAGCCTTTTTTTATTAAATGTTTCATTATTTTTTTTCCACAAGAAATTGTGATATTCGATTTTTTTTCAGACGTTACTGAACAGTTTGAATATATAGTAGTACAACATAGAAAAGAACCTGCTAGAGGGCGCTTCAATGTTGCAGGTGTTAATAGACTCTCCTATTTAGGGGTGTCCGAAGGGACTCTCCTCGATTTTCGATTATTATACGTGTATATACTACCTGTTTCATCTTGGACATGTCAGTCGAAAATTCTGAAATTTGTACATCCATCTCAGGCAGACCTTTACGAAGTCAATCACGTGAAATATTTAAAACATGTAACTGTCGAACGCCCCTAAACTTCATAAATATCGCTAAATGGTATCTCCCAATGCGCCAGTTCGTTTCTGCACATGTTCTTTTCTAAGTTGTACTACACTATAAAAATTTAATTGGTATAATATCTTTTAATTTTTATTAACCAACATACAAATTAGAATTGCCCTAAACGTCATAAATATCGCTAAATGGTATCTCCCAATGCGCCAGTTCGTTTCTGCACAGGTTCTTTTCTAAGTTGTACTACACTATAAAAATTTAATTGGTATAGTATCTTTTAATTTTTATTAACCAACATACAAATTAGAATTTAAAAACAGTTATAAAAATTTAATTAATATAATAATTATTGTATGCTGATTCATAATTCATAAAAATATGTAGATAGAAAAAAAATCTGTTTTTAAATATATACAGTAAATAATTTGTTATATCAGTGATTTTCATCTAGTGTACTGTGAAAATTTTTAAAGATCATTAATTAAATTATTTTCGAAAGAAGACCAAAGCATAATAAATGTACATATCAAAATTAAAAACTATCTAAATTTTTTATATGAGTATATCATTGTTGTAATAAACGTCTATATGTAATGTGTTGTATATATAATATAGTAAAAAATATATTGTATATGTATAAGTAAGCTTTTTTTGATTATCATAATTTAAGTGTGCCACAGAAGTTTAATTATAGGTTCAAGTGTGCCATAAGATAAAAAAAGAAGTTGAAAAACAGTGTTATATAGACCAAATGTATATAACAAAATTTTTTTAGCTTTGATTTTATTGATTGAAAAAACTGCATTTTCGTGATTTTTAATAAAATTGAAAGATTCTATTTTATTGTATTTATTTTAAGAAAACATCAGTGAATTTCAATAAATTAATATTCAAAAATAATATTTTTATATAAATTATAATTAATAATTTAAATGTTATATTAATATTTATAGGTTAAAAAAAGCTGCTATCTTTTTGATTGTGGATCTCATAATGATTTCCGCTGTATGTTTACTCAACATACATTTTATACAAGTTCCATTCTCCAGGCCAATAGGCATTCACATGATTTAAATCAATGGAGTATTCAAGAGAAACATGAAAATGAATTGTCTCATTTGCATTTACTTTCAACAAATAAACCAATAGAGGCCATAATACCCACAAATTCTCAACCCACAGTTCATCCATTAGTAATGAATGTTACAATCAAACCTATTGCTACAACAATGAAATTACAAGAAATTCCAAATTCTGTGCAAGGTAATATGAAATTTTAATAATTTATTTTTAATTTATTCCTAGAAATAATATAGACAGTTGGATGATATCTTTATCATTTGTCTATAATAATGATTATGAAGCATAAGAATTTGACATGTTCCTGCTTATCATAATTATGCTTCATTAATATTTTATAATTTCTTTTGTGTAAATATTTGTAATTAAGGAAATATATATTGTACAGTCAATTCATGAAATGGCCATGCACTTTGTGCTTTGCCAAGCTGATCTGTCATTGTCCAAAATATGAATGTAAATCTGTTTAGTTTGAACTTTGGCTAATCAATTTGCAACATGATTGATGATGACTGGCCAAAGTCCAAATTAAGCATTGAAATCCTCAAATACATGCAGTATGTCATTTTATCAATCAACATTTTTATATTTATTATGTATAAATAAATTCCAGTAAATTGTGCACTGTAGAGAACTCTTGATATCTTGAGATTTTTGCTAAAATTGTACTAGTATATGTTCAATTATTATTATTAATAATAAAGAAATACAATAAATCAATTGGATGTGCAATTTAAATTATATGATTAATATTGAAATTAGTATTGATTTCATCAATTTTCATTATATTTTTATTAATCATTCTGATAGAAAACATGCATTTTAATTATAAAAAGAATATCTACTTTACAAATAATGAATACAATCATTCTTCTATAATATGACTTATGCCTTAAAAATTATTACTTATTGAAATAAATCAATTTTTCTTTGATTTCTGCGATTTTTTTTTTTTTTTTTTTTTTTAAGATCTCATTCTTTAATAATTTATTATCATTATATTCAGCTTCTCTCAATCCACTGCTAGAGGAATGCTTGTCCATGGATGTTAAGATGTTAATTTTATTCAATATTAAGATTCTCTTTCCCATGGGTGGTTATAGTATTTTCTTATTTCATTGTCTCATTTTTATGCTGATCTACTTGGTCTTCTAAAGCCAATTCATGATGTCTATTCAGTTGATTTTTCCTCTATCAATTATCTCTGTATCTTATTACATGTCCACTTGCTTTTTTTAATTTTTTGAACTATGTCAATAATGCCTATCTGTTTTCTAATTCATATGTTTAGCTTTTTGCCTAGTTTAGATATTTAAGTATAGCCCTTTCCATGTTTCTCTGTGATTTGTAATCTTTTCATTTGTCTTTTTGTGAATGTCCATGTTTTGTTGTCATATGTCATTTGAAGGAAGACTATATTTGTTGTAGATCTTTCTCTTTAAACAATCAGTAAATTACTTCTGAAAATGCTTTTATGTCACTTGTAAGAATTCCAGCCTCATAATATTCTTGCTGAAATTTCTTTTTGAAAACGATGATAGTAATGTATTGTCGTAGTTATTTATATGAATCTATTTATTTCAAATTTGCTTTGATTAATTTCTATGATTTTTAGATTTGAAACATGTTTATTGTACATTTAATTTTGATTTATTTATACAATGGGTGATCGGTTAACGAACATAATTCGTTCCAAGACAATGCTCGTTATCTGAATTGTTTGTTAACTGATCATCGATTTACCATAAGTTTTTATGGGAATTTGATTAATTTGTTCTTGTGAGGGTCACATGATCGGACGAAGGAGTCGTGAGAATCTTTCTCTTACCTTCTTTAATAAATCTTTGAATTGTTTTGTTTCCGAGTTCATTTTAATCGGGAAAACTACTGTTCCCCCATCCTTACCCATAAGTCTACGAACGCACATGGCCTAAGGCTGTCGTTAGGTTAGTTAAGTTGCCATATCGTCATGGAATATTTTTATCTGGCGCCACTTACAGAGCCGCCATCATCACAGGCTGATCAACACCCATAATGGAGTCAATCGGATGGGTTTCAACAGGCCGGGTCCAGATCCCTCCTGAAAAATTGGAGGAGTGGGATCCCCGGATCCTCCAGAAAGTTAAGCCACAACTTTTACCATGCAGCCATCGGGCTGACCTGTCATTCCGTTAGTCCGCGGGTCTTTGTGAAGTGTTTGTTATCATAAAAATCTTTCGAAAAAGTGTTCATTATCCGAACTGTTCGTTAACTGATCATCCACTGTATTAATTTTTAAGCCACTAGCTAAACGTATATCCTTCAGTGTCTGATCAGGTTTGTTGGAGTTGATGATATTATTAGAATATCATCACTGAATTTTAAATTGTTAAAATTTTTACGATTGATATTGAGTCCACAATTTTCCCAAGTCAAATTTCTAATGGCATATTCAAGGCAGATTGAGAAATGTTTTGGTGATATTGAGTCTCCTTGTTTTATATTTCTTTCTGATTTTATTTCTTTATTGTAGTTTTGAAGTACAATATTTTCAGTCCCATTTTTGTAGATGTCCTTTAGAAATCAAGATAACTGTTTTCTATTCTAATTGTTTTAGTACTTTCAATAGATATAAATAGATTATTTAATCAAACGTTTTTTTTATAATCTATGAAGGCTAAAAAAAAAGGTTTGTTGTTTTTTTTTATTTTTACCAGAATCTGATTTAATACATATAAGTGAATTTATTGTTGAATAGAATAATCTGAACGTTATTTGATTTTTAACTGATTAAAGTTGAATGTGTCTGTAAGTCTAATATTTATAACTTTTTAAAAAAGTTTATATGTTACAGAGTCATTTTTTTTTTTTAAGAGGAGCATTATTTGGCTTTTGTACCATTCATTTAGAATTTTTCTTTCTCACGTATTTTGTAAATAAATCTAATAGTTTAATATATATTAAATATCTTTGCTATTTTAGAAATTTGGCAATTATTCAATTAAGCCCATCCACCTTCCCATTGTTAATAGTTTTAAGGGCATTTGTCATATTCACTTTTTATTATACAGTAGGACTCTGTTTAATGCTTTTTCAATATAATATGGTTTTTTCGAATGCCATATTTATTATTGATTTACTTTTGTGTGGATTTTTTCAAATCATTATACTCAGGTAAATCTGAAATCTCAGAAATTTATTGCTTTGATATTTCCTATGCCGTCTCTTGATCTTTTTGATATCAGTGCAATGCATTACATACAAAAGTCTGTTGCGGAACTTACAATAGATTTTCTTAAAACAAGTTTAGCCACTATTATTTAGAAATTATGGATCAGTTTATATAAAATTATCCAAACTTTGATAGAAGTTCAAAGACAAGATGAAGTGTCATTGATGCGATATCTTGCTATTGATAATTGCTTGCTGAATGAAAGAGGGAAAGGAGATGACATTAGATGACTTCTTAATGAAAAAACAAAAAGTGTCAAATGAGGAAGATCCTTCCTCATCACAAACATAAATTATTTACTTAATATTTTTGATTTTCGTGAATAACATATGAATACAAATCGATATTAGCAATAAAAAAGTTTTTATAATTAATGTAATACAATAGTAGTAATACTTGTTACAAAATAAAATAAATAATACATATATGTTTTTATTTATTGTCTTATCTCCATATTATCTCCATTATTTATGTGTTAAGATGACCTCGTTTAATGCCATGTCATTTAGCGTTTGGCTTTTTTAGAATGTATCCTCCACGTTAAACAGGGTTTTACTATATTACTTTCAAGCATGCCTCTTCAATTGTCATCTGAATAGTTTCAGTTCTTTCTCCTTTGTTATTATATAGTTCTTGGTAAAAATCTGTAAAGGCTGGTTTATAGTCCAACTCCAGCATGAGGTTCGCTGCGCGGAGCTCGCCGAGTTCCATTCGGTTCGCCACGTTTGGTTGACGTTAGCGTTGGACTATGAACTTCCAGCGTCTTTAGCTGACTTTTGATGCTGAATTCCCATCATTCCAAGTACTGAGATTGTGCAGTCTTCTTTTCATTTATAAAATCCTGTTACGAAAAGTTATGCTTCTATTTTGCTTCTTCGAAAATTAAAGAAAAAACAAGTTATGTCTTTGATGTCAGTAAAAAATTTACAGAATATTTTGCTAGCAATGCCTCTGCATTGCAATGACAATGATATTAATAGAAATTGATTCCTTGTATACTTAAATGTTTTAAAATGCATAAAATTAAAACACAAGTTTTCCCGGCTCGTTCAACTTTTCGGGCCGGTCCCTGAAAAGTTTCAAAATCGGGGTTTCACTGTATATATGAAAATGATTAAGTTCATACCAAGTCCCTTATCTACAATCTTCTGGGTATTCTTCTAATAAAAGATCTATTCTGCAAAAGTCATCAACAGTAATACTTAAGTTTACTATAAACAAAAATTTGTCTGAAATTTCCATATAAACAGCAGCTCATTTTTGTAAAATATCAAACCATTAAGAAAAAAATATTAATTTAAAAATTATCTTTGGAAGAAAGTTTAATTGTTGCATTTATTGCATTTCTGTCATTAACTTGTTTTTTCCTGATTCTCTATTATTTGTTTTATAATCAATGCCCAATGAAATATATTTAGTTTTTTCAAATTGATCAAAATTATCACATATACTTCAAAGGTATTCATACAGTGATTTATAAAACATGACACAACTACTTAGAGCTATTTGAGAATCTTGTAAACCTTTATTAGATTTTTCAAACATTTTTAAAACAAGCTTTTGCCAAATTGAAAGCTTTGTTTTGCAACCTCTTCTTCTTTATGCCAATGAGACTACCTCATTCACCCTTTTCTTGTTATAATGCTGAGTTCATGTATATTGTGTAATGTGTATTATAGTTCATGTGTATTTCTAGTGTGTGAATTAAATTTTTAAATTCAAAAAACTTTAAAATCTTATGTAAGCATTGAGGTAAATCCCTCATTCCACATAAGAAAGCATAAGATTTTCTTTATCCATCCTTCCCCTTAAAATGCTTACATAATATATGAATGTTTCCTTACTGTTTTTGTTGAGTTTTATATTTGTTTAGTCTACATCAGTGCTGTCCAATTATAATGAACCCAACTGCCATAGCTGTGTTTACTATAGATATGGAGGGCCACAGTTACAAAAAAGGGGTAAGGCTTTGATACTTGATATACTATTGTCTCAACAAACCGGAATGCAAAAATATAATGCTTTTTGAAAACAAATTTTATTTCCAGATTAACAAACTTTATTACAAAATTATATTTACCAGATGACATACAATAAAAACATGTTAATCTTTAATCTTTAATTTAAGTTTATAATCAAATATTGATTAATCAAACACTGATTGTTACATGTGCATACATAAGAGTAAAACAATATAATTAGTACAAACACAAAAGAAAATAAAAGTACATGTAATACAAAGTTAAACATAAAAAGATATACAATAAATAAGTAACAAAGATAAGTAATAAACACAGATAAGTAACAAAATTGGTAAAAACAAATATGCAAATCTCAGAAAATTCAGCAATTTTTGCTGAATAAATAATTAGTAACATTGGAAATATATAATTTAATAAACCTATTAAAAGCATATTCACTATAGTAAAACAACTCTTCCAGAATTAACTCTGGTCTATCAATTATCCGTAATGGGAAAGACTGCTTGGAAATCCTAAAAACGACCTATATGACTTCTTAAACATGTAAAGAAGCGAGTATTAAAGGATCGGGAAAACAAACCAATATCAAGAGATGCAAAATCTTGATGGATGTAGAAATGTAAGTACTTTAAATCGAAATAATATATTTGAGTATTCAATGACATAATATCAGAAGGATTACCAATCTGTAGTACAGCTAATATTCTATTATAAATTTTATTAAGGTTTACCAAAGAAGTTGAATTGGCAGAGCTCCAAATTAGAATACCATAATCTAAAACAGGGGATATAAATGCAGAAAAAATTATTTTCTGAACACATGTTGATTTTAAGTAGTATAAGTGTCTAAAGATTATACCAAGACATATGTATAATTTTTTAATAAGACATTGAACATGTGAATTAAAGGTAAGTTTGTCATCAAATATGATACCGAGATCTGTAATTTCAGAAAGACGCTGTAATTTATTATTATTGATAAAAATGTCTTTAGGTATTATATGACATTGTGAGAAAAATAAATAACTTGATTTAGAAAAATTTACTTCTAATCTATTATTGCTTAGCCATGACATTATTTTATTCAGATCATTAGAGATAACCAAATGAGAAGTATTAAATATTTTAATATCATCAGAATATGCTAATACAACCGATTGTGAAATTGAAAGCAGAGGATCAATATAGACATTGAATAAAATAGCACTTAACGGCGAGTCCTGAAGTATTCCATAATTCATAGGAAATACCTCCGATACAGAATCGTTAAATTTAATTAATGCTTTTCTATTTTTTAGATAATTATATATCCAATCACAAATATTTTTTTCAATATCATAATGCTTATATAATCTATTACGCAGTATATCATGATCAAGAAGATCAAATGCAGATCTCAGATCTAAATACACAACGTAGGTAGATCGCATATTCTCGAGATTATTAATGGGTATAGACTTAGTCCGATATAAATTAGTTAGACAGGATCGTTTCGGTAAAGCATAATGTTGATTTATAGACAATCTGTACCTAAGTTCAAATAACAAAATTTTTAACACCATTGATTCAAAAATTTTTAAAAAAGAAGAAGACAATGCAATTGGACAAAAAGCTTTTGAATCATTAACATTTTTACCAGGCTTACATATAGGTCGTAAATATAAAAGCTGCCATTGTTTAGGGCAATATATATTAGAGATACACAAATTACATAGGTAGATCAATACAATATTATCTCTTTTGGAAGTTTTTTATAGAACAGTGCAGGGATTTGATCAGGCCCAGCTTGAGTATTTTTAATTTTCTTTAAAACTGTCAAAAAATCATTGTAATTAAAGTAGTCATTATATATAAATTTTTGACATAATTTCAAATTTTATTAGTATAATCATTAAATAAGGAATTACCTACAAATTTGGTTATTAAATCATCAATAATAGTCCTTTTCAGTTCATCGGATAAACTGTCCAGTCGATATTTAATTTTCTGCCTTGAGAAACTTGGTAAGGTATATCAAAAGAATTTGTTAGATGATAAAGATGAATTTTTCAAACTGTTAATATAATTATGTTTTGCATTTTTCATCCTAGTAATATAAACCCTATCAAGTTTTTTAAATTGTAGATAATCATGATTCAAATGCTTTTTCTTCCATTGGCTATAAAATTTTCATCTGAGCTTTTTAATTTGCAAAACACCTTTCGTAATCCAAGGTGGATGGTGATAATCAGACAAATATTTGACCAGAACATAAAGATCTATTGCACTATAAAATACCATATATACAAAATCAAATTTATTCTGAATTGAGTGTACAGATGAATAAACAACAGACCAATCCTATGAAAGTAAAAAATAGCCAATGCTATTTTTCAATTGGCTTTATTCCAGATATACATAATCCTGTAGTTATTATTATTATTTGATAAAACATTATCTATATAATTACTATAGGTAAACAATAAAGGTAAATGATCGGAAGGGAATTTAAATAATGAATTCAACTCAATAGGTTTATTATCAACAATAGAAGGTTGTTGATTTACCAATATTTTATCAATGTTATGATGAAACAATAAGTCAAGAAAGTTGTCATTTCTCGTAGGAAAATCAACTTCCTGATGAAGCCAAAAGAAATCGACAATATGATTAGGAAATAAACTTTCAAAAGCATTCAATTTATTATGAAAACAAAAACCACTCTTCCAGTAAACATTAGACAAATTAAAATCTCCTAAAAGAAAAAATCCGTAATTTGGATAAGAAGTAATAAAAGAACTCAAAGAATCATGTAACCTATGAATTAATATATCAATATTATTAACAACATAGTATGGGGAAAAATAGTTTAAACAAAAACCAATCTTCAATATTTGTGATATTAATATTATATATACATCATTTAAACAATCAAAAATCTTAAAAGAATTAGATTTAGTAGATATAAGTAAACCGCCACCCTTGGTATATTGACGATTAGAAAAGTAATAGTTATATCCATATTTAACAGATATTGCTTCTAAATCAATAATATCATCATCAGTTAACCATGTTTCTACAAGAAAGAGGTTATCATATCCAAGATCCAACAAAACATCAAAATAATTATATTTATTTCTTATAGAGCGAACATTTTGATAGAAGCAAGTAAATTGTTCAATCATTGCCAATGATTGCTATGAATTAGCATATTTCGTCAAATTATAATAAATCTGATTAGTATGTAGTACTTTATTATAAATATCTTTTCTTATATTCCTATTATTAGAGAATCTTTTGACCAAAATCTCTTTAGGCCATACTTGACTATTAATAAAATTATCAATCATACATATAAAAGATGCATAAGTAGTATATTTAGATTTAAGTTTATAAATTTGACAATCTATATTAAAGTAGAATTTAATAAATATTTTTAAATGATCAATTGACGTTTCAGCATGGAGTCTGGAAATAAATACTTTTTGAAAGAATACATTTTGTACCATAAATAATAAAACCGGATGTTTATCTTGAAAATTCAAGATATTAATATAATTATTATTAGATATTTCAGTTGAATTATTAGCTTTATTGCAACCAGTACTAATAACATGTTCTTTTGAGGCATCAAAAGGCTTTAGGGGAGGTGCAGCTATTGCTTCAACACTATTCTTATCATTACTAGAAATTTTATCACTAGTATAATGACAAGATGATATTTGATTATATTGCAAATCAGTTTTACCAATAATATTAGATTTTTCAGTTGTCAAACAAACATCTTGACAATAAATATTCTCATTAGATACATTGTTTTCCTCAGGTATTAACATTGGCAATTCTGGTATATCTTGACTAGAATTCTTATCATAATTCACAATGAAAATATTAGATTGTTCTTTATATTTAATTTGTATCAAAGCAAGATTTACAACTATTTGAATTTGTATCCGTAGTATCTGTAACAATAGATTGATTCTGCTGTTTTAATTTTAAGTCAATCAAAGCATTTTCATTCATAAATTTACCACTTCCATCAATGTGAGGTAAACTATAATTCTGATTCAATAAATTTCTATCAGAAGATTGATTTAAATTTGATAATTTAGATTCTAACTTATCACATTTCTCAGTTATAGACATAAATAATATCTGTATTTTATCATTACAGTCAATTATAGACTTCTCAATTATATCTATTCTATTATTTAAGGCATCAAAATGTTTTAAAACAGATCTTTCAACTGCATTTTCTAGTAGTTCCATCAAAGTTTCAGATTCAGTATTATTATAAATTTCTTGATTTTCATTAATATTTCTATCCGTATTTACATCTTGAGTTAATACTTCAGCTTTACTAGTATTACATCGTTCATTATCAGATTTCAAATGTCCACCTTTACAACAAGAACATACCAATAAGCTCCTATGTTTAGACAATTTATGAAAGTTTATGCACGATATTCCATAACAATCCAAATGTTTGAATCTATAACAAGCTGAATACTTAACATAACTCTAATCCAAGGGTATTCCCACTTGACATGAAACACATTCTAGATATTCATCAGCAATATCAGTAGAAACAGCTCCGTGAGCAATCTCACCAGTAACAGTTGTTGCCATTAGCGTACTATTAAAATTGAACATTAAGAAAAAGTTATAAAATATAAATAAATATAAAAAGTATCTATGTACCTATTCAATGTGATAAATGAGGGCGGGTAACAGCATTTACAAGGGCTGGATATTTATATCCATTCCTGTTGTAGTTAGCCGCAAAATATGCAAAAGAGAAGAATCTCCTAGGCAGGTTCAGAATCAATTCTTAACTATATTCATGTTAGAAATTTACATGAAAAATGTGTGAATGTGCATTTCACATATTTGTGAAATGCACATTCACACAATAAGTATTACCAAACATTGATATTACTTTTCAAACAAAATCACAAAACTTAGGAAACATTCATTAAACAAAGCAGTTTACCATATGATTTATTATGAAAAAGTCATATTTCCACTGCTCCTGATATACTTGATTTTCATTTTCTATTTTACGTATTTTCTCACTCATTTCACAAATGCAATGAACTCATGGTAAAATAAATATTAAATTAAATTTAAAACATAAAATAAATTTAATTTAAACAGAAAAATAAAATTAAATAGAATCTCACAACAATGGTCACGCAATCACTAAAATGGTGAGTGTTATAGAACCCATAAAATAACTCTAAAATACAGTCACAATTCAAAACTTTAAACTGAAATAGCTAAAACTAAAATTAACATGATTGAAAGTGTTATAAAAATGTCACATTTTTATAACACTTAGCTTGTTATCATTAAATAATTGAATTTTAGGATTCTTTTTATTAATCTCTTAAAAAAATAATAAAACTGAAAAAAACATTAAAAAATAATAATATATCACAAATCATGAAAGCCTTGTGGGCTGCACAAAATGGCTTGACGGGCTGCATGTGGCCCTTGGGCTACCTTTTGGACAGCCCTGGTCTACATCAAGGATCCCCAAAGTTTTTGATCCTTAATAAAATCTTTTATATTTTATTGATCCCCAATCATCTAATAAAAAATAACAATGAATATATATCATTATTATTTTTTATTATATTTTTATTACTCATATAATAATAATAATAACCCATCTGTTGGTATCTCTACCATGACATATGAGTTGGCCTTCTGACCAACCCTGGTGGACGGGTTTATATACTCTGACAACCCTGAGATCTACGCCAGCAGCAGCTCTGATACTGGTAAGGTCTCCCAAGCCGGACAGGTGTCTATAAGTAGGAGTCAGACTAAGAGAGATACCAATCTCCTAATGGATGACATAATGATGAAAACAAAAACAAAAACTATCAATACTGCATTGGTTATCTCGCAGCAAAAGGACTGTGTTCTGGACTTAAGCAGACGATCCTGTTTGAAAAGTAAGCCACAGTCTCCCATGAACAACAGTGGTGCAAACAGTGCTGTCTCATGTATGGCTACTGTAAGAAATTGCTCTAAAGATTAGAGTGCACCACCTTTGGATGTTTCTATGACATTACAACCAAAGACCACCAAGATAGGTTAACTACACCAATGCACGAAATGGACTGAAGATTTAAATAAATTCATCATGTGAACTTATTATATTATAATTAAAAATGAAACAGACACCACATCTTATAGACAAGAACTGCACAAACAATTTATTACTAAGTTCCCCCATTTAAATCGGCTGACTACACAGAGAATAGCAGATCAATGCCAAGCCATTGTTACTTGTAACCTTTTTTTTAGACAATACTTAATCAATTAAAAGATGAAATTAGTAACACTCAAATGGTGAACTCTCTTTTATCATTAAACAAAGAAAATACTACCTTGGAAGTTGATTTTAACAATCCTAATTATTGTCAAGAAGATACTTTTCTCAGCCATTTCCACAACATAGACTCTGAATTGCACAAAAAAATTGAAATTGATTTTATAGAGCATTAGCAGAATTTTCAGGGACTAATCCATTAACAAAATATAAAATATCAAAGCAAACCTATTCCAGCAAACTCTCAGAAATTAATATCTTACTATACTTAAAGAGCTGTAAGTATAGTAAGATTAAAGAACAGGAGTTTTAGCAAATGATAATAATCAATATCTTAAACTTATATATATTATACCAGAATATCTCAGCCAAAATCTTAGCTTTTAAGATCTTCACACTTCAATTTATTGTGATGCCATTGCAACTGCAAGATGCAATGGCACTAAACCTTTTTCACCAGAAAAAATGTTTAATCCCAAGTCTAATTATATACCACCTTGGCAACAATGCCTAATTTCAAAAAAGTTTTACTTAATAATCTGGGACACCTAACACAATATCTTAAAGGAAACAGAAGCAAAACATTAAATAAGAATTTAATGTTTTGCTGAATTTAAAGAATAAAGAAATTAAGATAATATTCAAAAAAGCAAAAATTCACACCAAGCATGAAAATTATAACTCAAAAATAGAAGAATACATGGATACATTAAAACAGAAATTCAATGCTCTCAGTACAAGAATTAAGTGTTACAAAGAATGCATATAAGTAGAATTTTATGTTGTGTTAATTAAACACCAAAGAGAGCAGTTAATTTTTGAATTTTGTAAAGAATGCACAGAATGCAAATAATAAAACAAGCTTTTTCTTAGAAATGAGAGAAAGTTTTATAGAAAATTGAACCAGAAAAAACAAGAAAATTCTAATAACTCCCCATCTTTAAAAGATATGGAAGAATATTAATCAAACCTCTAGTCCAATAAGGTTATTCATAATGATAATGCTTCTTGGATTAAAGAAGAAATTTAAAATTCACTCACATCACTGATATGCCATTTGACAGAATAACTATAGAAGAAATCACCAATGTTATAAAAAACATTCATAACTGGAAAGCCCCTGGTGGAGATAATATTTTTGGTATAAAAAATTTACATGTATTCATCAGCTCATGGCATATCATTTCACTACCTTCATTCAGCATCCAGATACTATACAAATGTTTCTTATGCAAGGCATCACCTACATGTTACCAAAAAATAACTTCACAAAAAATCCTGAAAATCACAGACTGATTACTTGCCTCAATTCAGCTTATAAAATATTCACATCCTACATTTCAACTAAAATCTATGCCCATTGTATGAACAATAGTATACTCACTGAACAGCAAAAAGGATGTCAACACAAATCAAGAGGCTGCAAAGAACAATTAATTATAGATTCTGTTATAATCCGTTAAGCACAAACAAAACACAGACACATTTATATTGCTTACATTGACTATAAAAAAGCTTTTGATAGTGTGCCTCACTCCTGACTTTTAAAAGTCCTCTCATTATATAAAATTCACCCTGACATAATCAACTTTCTTAAAACTTCCATGGAAAAATGGAGCAGTAATTTAAAGCTTACAATAAATAACCAACAAATTACCATTCCAAAACTTGCAATAAAATGAGGTATATTCCAAGGTGACTCCCTTAGTCCTCTTTGGTTTTGGGCTCTAAATTCATTGTCCAATATACTTAACAACAGTGGTTATGGTTTCCAAATAAAACATAATTACAATCTCTTATTCAAGCTAAGCTGTCTTTTCTATATTGATGATATAAAACTCTATGCCTCAACAGAAAAGCAAATAGAAGACCTCTTACAGCTAATTGAAATATTTTCAAATGATATCTGTATGAATTTTGGCTTAAGTAAATGAAGAACCCAATACATAAAACAAAAAAAAATTTAAGAAAATAGACTTCCAACTCAAAAATGACGATTTTATTAATCCCATGGAGGAAGAAGAAACTTATAAATACCTTGGCTTCCAACTGCCAAAATATATTGATCATAAAAATATTAAAAAGATTCTTACAAAACTTTACATGCTGTGCCTTATCATCATCTCAAGAACACATCTTAATGCAAAAATCTCTGCAAGCTTATAAATACTTTTGCTATACCAATACACACTTACACATTTGGTATTATCACTGGACTGATACCAAATTAATTGATTTACAAAGAAAAACCTGCAAAACTTTAACTCACCATTGAAAACACTACCCTAAATCTGCAATAGAAAGACAGCCTGCCAAGAAAAAGGAGGAACAGGTTTGATCGATATCCCAACCCTATATAATAGACAAATAGAAAGACAGCCTGCCAAGAAAAAGGAGGAACAGGTTTGATCGATATCCCAACCCTATGTAATAGACAAATAAATGGGAACTACCACGCAGATACAAAAAATTATAAAATACAGTGAAACCCTCGCGTGCGTTCCCGTATCGTACGACTTTCCCGCTTTAAACGTCTATTTTCGGAAGTCCGAGCATTTTCTTATACATGCAATGTAAAACTTTCCCTTGACTTTCCCGCTTTAATGTCTATTTTCGGAAGTCTGAGCATTTTCCTATACTTGCAATGTAAAATTTTGCATCTTCCTACGTTTTAATTATATAACTTTTTTATTATGACGTCATCAGAGTTTCCGGCTTCGTGTGTTTTAATTATATAACTTTTTTATTATGACGTCATCAGAGTTTCCGTTTTGTGCGTTTTCCCGGCTCGTTCGACTTTTTGGGCCAGTCCCCGAAAAGTTTCAAAATCGGGGTTTCACTGTAATTTAGAAGAACATTTTTATAGCAAAGAAAATTCCTCATTACTTCACTCAGTAATTATCAAAGCAGATGTTCATCATACTCCATTGGATCTCTCTAATGCAAGACTCAAGAAAATTATCCCTAAAGAAAAACACATTCAAAATTGGATTCAAAAAACCTTACATGGCAGATACCCTAATGAAACTTGCTAACTGTATGCTGAGAGATTAGCTTCTAATGCTTGGCTCACTTATGCAGGAATTTTTCCCGAAACTGAAGCTTTTATGATTGCCATACAAGATTAAAATAATCCCAACTAAAAACTGCAGGAAATTTATCTTAAAAGACAACACTGTTGAAAACGACAAGTGCACAGCTTACAATCAAAACTCTGAAACAATACAACATATAACTTCAGGATGCTCCATGATAGCTCAGATTATAAACATAGATATGATCAAGCAGCTAAAATAATCCTTCAAAAGATAGTAATAATGTACAGACTTCAAGATGATAGAAACCCCTATTATAAATATATATCAAATACAATATTAGAAAATAGCACTCATAAACTGTACTGGGATAGAAGCATCATTACTGACAAAACTGTCCACCACAATAGACCTGACATAATCTTGATTGATAAGAACAATAAAACTGTTTATCACATCAACATTGCTGTGCCTAATTCAAATAACCTGCAAACTACTTAAAAAAAAACTCCACAAATATTCAAACCTTTCCATAAAAATTAAAAACCAATGGCATATGGAAAAAGTAATTACTGTTCCTGTTGTCCTCTCCACTACAGGTGTTATCCCACATACTCTTCATTCCAGCTTAAAAACTCTAAAGCTGCATAAAAATATCTATATACAGCTTCAGAAAGCAGCAATCATTTATGCCTGCCATCTCACCAGAAAATTCTTCAATACCAACTACAACCCTGAATCTGAACTCTTTTAAACTTTTTGTCTGTTATGGTACTCTTTATCTTGAATTCTGCCCAATTCTGAGACCAGGCACCACCAGTTTATCACCGAACATTACAAATTGTAAACAAAAATAATAATAATAATAATAATAACTCAAAAAATGAATAAATAAAATGTATTAAATAAATATAAATAGACATTTTTTTTATTAAAGTTTAAAATATATAATATTTTCAAAATTTATCATACTTAATGGAAAAGCTATTTAAATGAGAAGAGTTTTGTGAAATAAATCATGAGAATTTCATAAGAAAGCAGGCTTAACTTCAGGAAATTCTGGATGCAGAGTCATTAAACAAGAAAAAATGAAGCAGAATAAATTAATATTTGGACATTGTGGCAAATGACATAGAATCTAGCTTTAGAAAATCATATTTTCATAATTTTTTAATAGTAATAAACAGTTCAGAAAAGAACACATCAATTGTTTTCTGAATGTATGTTGTTGTTCTGGAATGAATTAAGATGCAGGAATAATTTATATATAGTAATTATAGTATAATAATAATAATATATATTACTATAATATTACTACTGATGATATTACTAAGGAATATTAATAATATATTAGGGGAGTTTATTAATACAGTGTAACCTTGTTATTTCAAAACCCTCTGTTGAAAAAATTTTTTTCCGTGCACTTTCGATATTTAAACTAATGTAATTTCAATAGTTATCTCAAAGTATTTTCTTCAAAACCCTCGTTATCTCAAATTAATTTATAACTTTTGTGCTAGAGAAATTAAAAATATGAATTCTCCCTGGCTTTTGGAGTCTAAGCAAAGGATTTATATTTAACAAAAGAATGTAAATGTGCTACCGATAACCAGAACAGGAACTTTTTGCGCATGCTTGGAATACTGAACATGCTGTACGATAGTTTCGTTTTCTAAGTTTCACTTCTAATTGATGATTGGTTTTTGTCAATATGATTCATGTTTATTTCAGTGATATTTTCAACCTTTGATTTAAAGATGCAGGAGTATTTAGACACTAATTTTCATGGAAAAAAGATGTTTTATGCAGTATTAAAAATTATGGTGTGTATTATTGACATATAAATCTTTATTTAATATTGAATCTCCATATCTTGACAACTCTATGTCGAATTTTTTTTGTTCCCATGAGATTTGAGATATTGAGATTCTACTGTATTATAGTAATTTAAAATAGCCTTTTAAAATTTACAAATTATAAGTATTAAAAAGAAAAAGATTGACAAGTGCATAGAAATCAAGGTTGATATTTTTACTGTGTGTTATGTAAGGATTTGGGAATTGGTTGGCATCATAATAATAAACTATCCATCAAGATTAATCTTTAAAAGAAATAATTTATTTGTTATTAATATTGAGTATATTTACATTATTTTTAAAATTACTGACTAATAAAAACAAGTTATTGGAGAGTTATCTTGCCTCAGACATATATTAGAAAAAAGGAAAAATCAAGGTGCAGACTAGTTTACTATCAGAAACGATACGCCATCATAATTTCATAACTATTTGAAAATTAATTGGTTTTAAATATATTGCCATATAAGTAACTTTTTATATGGATTTATCCCTGAGGCACTAGTTCGTCTGTATATAAACTCGTGCTGTTTATTTGTTTTCATCATATTTTTATTATTCATGTATTAGTGATTGTGGAAATTATTGATAGTGTCTTTATTTTTACTAACATTTTTCTATAGTAGAGATGGACTTTCTCTCAAATTATATTAGTATGTGTTGATCATTTTGAAGATTTATTTTAATAGTATTCCTGACCACTGAATGGACAATCAAGGAATTTGACCATCACTGTTGTTGACTCACTGGTCAAATATCAAGTTGATGGGCAAGCTGGTATTAGGCAACTGTCATAATCAATTTTAATATATATCTAGGGAAATTTTGAACTGAAATATGTATCAGTTTTGAGATTATAGTCAAAATATTGTTAAAATGGGGTGTTGACCTTACTCTTTTTATTAAGACTTTTCCATATTTATTTCAGTTAATATACTTTTATTATTTCTTAAAATTTTTGTTTTATTCTTCAGGAATCATTTAATAGGGCTAAAACTTGGATTAAAGAACTGCAACGTCAAGCAAATCCAAATATAGTTATTGCTTTGGCTGGAAATAAGACTGATCTTGCAAATAAGAGAGCTGTTGAATATCAGGTTAGTTATTTAAAAATGTTTAATTAATAAAAAATAAATTAGATAATATTCTATAATATATATTTGAAAGTAAATTTCACATCAGTTGCAAACATACCTATTGTGATTACTGAACAAAATTAAGTGAGAAAATTCAGTGTATAATTCTATCCATTATAGATTTGTACATTATAAAAAAATGTTTCAAGATTATAGTATATCATCTTTTTAGCCTTTCTAAAATTTTTGAATTCTAAAAGTGTAACTTTAGCAGAATGTTAATACATTTTAAGAAATTTTCTTTTGTAAAATATACTCTCTCAAATTCTCAAATAAAAAACTCTCAAATAATACATTTTAAGAAATTTTCTTTTGTAAAATATACTCTCTCAAATTCTCAAATAAAAAAACTCTCAAAGCTTTGTAACTTATGATCTGAATGTAGTAAACATTTGTAACAGTTTTAGTAACTCTACTCATGACCTCTGTTTGATTGATCCAGGAATGAATTAGCAAATGATGCTGCAACATCAGTATGTTGTTAGCAATATTGGACTGAAATTTAATATAATTGCATTTTATAAAATTTATCATTTCTTTAATAAATACAAATATTTCCATTTTTTTCTGATTTAAACTATTTATTTTTTGAAGGAAGCACAAGCATATGCTGAAGAGAATGGATTGTTGTTTATGGAAACTTCAGCTAAAACTGCAATGAATGTCAATGATATTTTCCTTGCCATTGGTAAGTAATTCAAAATTTAAGTTTTTTGTCAAATATTAGTAGCATGCAATAATATCTTATTTCTTATAAGTAATAAACTGCAATGAATGTCAATGATATTTTCCTTGCCATTGGTAAGTAATTCAAAATTTAAGATTTTTGTCAAATATTAGTAGCATGCAATAATATCTTATTTCTTTTGTTCCAAGATTCATTTCATAGACATAATTTTTAGAATAATTAATTTAATTCACATCAGTGAACAAATTTCTCAGTTAAAATGTGAATTCAGTCATATGATAATTAATCACTAAATTGAGTTTTAATTTTGTTTTATTAAAATGAATCTGATTAATCTAAATATCATTTCCAACAACTTTTTCTTTTCTGAGAAGTATTTTAATCCAATACTAAAAAAAATGTATGTAAACAAGCATTACATTCCAAATAATAAAATAAACCTAGTTCTTATAAATTATATGATAGATGGTTCTTGGAAATGACTGTAAATTGGTAGTGTTTAAAATGAACTTTTTAACAAGTGTTTCAATATAGAGTATTCCAGAAAATTCTCACACTTATCTAAGTAGCACTTATCTATCTCATTTGTCATCTCTCTTCATCACACCCTTTCAGTTGTCTCTTTCTGATTATTAGTAGCTTCATGCTAAAGCATATCAAAATTACTAACAAAGAGCAAGACAAATCTCAGACCAATCTGGAGAGTATCCCTATCAAATTAAAATGAGAATACAAAAATAAAATATCAATTCAGGAAATAATAATTAAAATAAATAACTCTACAGAAAAAAAAATCTGGAGAGTATCCCTATCAAATTAAAATGAGAATACAAAAATAAAATATCAATTCAGTAAATAATAATTAAAATAAATAACTCTACAGAAAAAAAATGATGATATATTTTTTAATGAGAGTGATATATTGGTGTATTTAATAATTAATAAAGCAATATTGAAAATTTAATATATAGTAATCATAACATAGAATAATAATTTATTACTGTTCTGTATATTTCTATGGTGTAGTCTTAGAGAAAGATAGATGAATTTATTTTAATGATAAACTTTTGATCTCATTTCAGCCAAGAGATTGCCAAAGAATGAACAGTTATCTGGAGGTGGATCCAGTGGACATGAAAGACGAGGAGTGGACTTGGGCCAGAACCAACAGCAGTCAAATGGTGGATGTTGCAAATGATACGGCTGTCATTTGAATTCCATGCCTACATGAACTTATATCAATACTTATAGGTCTGGGACCATCACAAGGCCCTTTTTATCATGGCATCCATGGAAATATAACAGTTCTGAACTATTTTTGTACTTTAGGCCAAATTGTCTGGTTCTAAATTTGTTCTCTGTTGCTTCCTATTATATTTGATGCTGGAATTCCTAGTCCTAATTATTTTTAAATAGCAGCTCTAAAGAAGACAAATTCCTAGGTGGCAGTCACTACCCTATACTATAGCTATTTAATGGTGTTCATTGATTTATGTTATATTGTACATAAAATTTGATATTAAATGGAAAATAAAGCTTCTTTTTTCAAATGTTAATTATGACTATGACCAGTTTTATTACGTGAATTCCATAAATCATTGTCTTTGTGCCCCATAAATAACTGACCTATGTTTTCAAATCAAATAATTGTTTAATTTGACCCAAAATATAAAAACAAATTCATATACAAAACTCAGATTAAAAATCATATTCAACATCTTCAATTGCATATTAAAAAATAAACCCATAAGTGTAAAGAAATAAAATTATATCTTGTTTATAATATCTACAATTGGAAATATATTAAAGAATTGGTTTAGAATGTTATGGAAACCTAATTACAATGAATTTAATTGCTTATTTTCAAATTTTTCAGATAGGAAATTGCTATGGAAAGTACAATCCTTCATTGGTATACAAGTAGCCTGGTTTAGAATGTTATGGAAACCTAATTACAATGAATTTAATTGCTTATTTTCAAATTTTGCAGATAGGAAATTGCTATGGAAAGTACAGTCTTTCATTGGGGTAACTATGGTTTCTAGCATTATATGCAGAAACCATAGTTATTTTGAAAATATTTATTTTGACTTCTAAATTAATTCTGAAAAATTTAACCATTCAATGTATAGTTAAATATATGAGACTCTCGAACTCATCATCATTAACGTTGATTCTTGCCAGTTGGCCTCGATTAGTGCGAATAATTGGTTCCACGAATTTCTCGCACTATTCGAATTCGCACTAATCGAAGTATTAACTATATGTAAATACTTCTTGGTTCTTGTATAATAATAATAATAATAATAATAATGAAGGTAATAATAATCTTGGGTTGTTTAAAAATGATAAAATTTCTGCAACATAAGCTACAGATATATGTATTTTAATATTAAAATCTTTGCTATATTTTCTATTTTTGGAAGTGGCTTGAAATGTATGTATATGAGTAAAAACGTTTAATTGACTGCCAAATAACCCCTCTGTTGTTTATATACCACTAGATTCTATTATCAATCTCTGGGAGTTGATATCAATACTTTGGAGACGTCTTATCTATATATAAGTTTTCACTTTTCAGTTATACACTTTTCTAACAAATATCATATAGTCATGTTGCAAGATTAATGTTAAAAATTTAAATGGTAGTTAAAATACATATTGGGGCCTCTCTGATGCTCAAAAATTATGAGACTAGAAATTAATAAAGCTGAAAAATATAAATTAAAAAGTAATGAAACTAAAATTATCAACTGCAAATTTATGAGACCCCTAGAGCCTATATATAAATTCAGCAGTGGGCTTAACATAATAACTGCTTGGCACTGGGTGATTAATCAAGTAAGTTCTTATTAAAATTAAAGATAAAAATAAAAAATTTGTTAAAAACTATTTTACAACTTAAATTCAAAACAGCTCTAAAGCAGGAGAGCTGTTTTGAATTCAATTTTCATAGTGAATATTTTACAATTCTTTTAAAATTATAAAAAAATATCTAAAATATTAAAGAAAAAGGAATAATAAACTTTTATAATACAATTTTATGTTTTTTTTTTTTTTCACTAAAAAATTCTTCAATTATGCATTCTACATTCATTTTATCACATGTACTATGTCCAGCTAATTAATACTAAATTGACTAGTCTTCCTGATCCACTTGATTGGAGGTATTTTTTTTATAATTTGAATTTTGAGAATGATATTTGAAATTACATTAAAATTCTCAAAGCCATACATTTATTGAAGAATATTTCTGTACCTCGGAGATGTATGACACTATGTTCAATTTAAAAAAATAGGATATAATGTCATATTCCTCCAAGGTACAGATTTATTCCAAATTATTTGAACAAATATACTTTAATGTACAGTACTTAAAAGTATTGTGATGACTTCTATTTGGTGGAGAATTAAAAATTATATTAACCACTGATTACAAAAATTCTGTAATAAATTAAAATTACATATTTTGAAATGGTATTATTATTGTTAACATTGACAACCACATGTAACAATTGTTAATTTAATAGATGCAGGAAGAGTGCATAAGAATAAAGGTACTCACAGTATCCCTATTCTTATGCATCATTCAATGGTGCTTACCTTTCTTACTGCCTTCTGCAAGCTCTCTGTCATAGTTTTAAACTAATAACAGCAAAGAAAAAATATCACTTACTTACTTCTTATTTTAACAATGTCTACTAACAATTAACATAAAGTCTGAACAAAATAGAATGACCAAACAATTAGTATGCATAATGATTAAATTCTAATTTTATCATTAATTCTTAGGCGTTCTTTGTTTAATCATTAGTGTGTGAAGAGGTTAACTCTGACCTATTCTGTCTATTACAAAAATATCTTCGATTATCGCGGTTCCGATTATTGCGATTCTTGATTTATCGCAGTTTATAATTTGATACCAAAATTCAATTATTGCACTCAAAATTCGAATTATCGCAGCTTTGAGATATAGCCCACTATATAAGCAACCAGAATTACATTTGCTCTCCAAGTAACTCTCTTTAGCACTTCGTGTTTATCCGACAGCACTTACTCACCACTCATCAGTAACTGTCCGCCTTTACCTGAAATACACATGGACAGGGCCGGCTTAACCAGGTAAGCAGATGATGAACAGCATTGGGGTGCCAAAATTATCATTTTCTCAACACTGTTACTCAGCAATACTGTACATTGCTGAATAGATATTACAAGAAAGCTGCATCAGGTGCCGGGATCTCTAAAGTCGGCACTGCATGTGAATTTTATTTCTTTTCTTATTTATCCCTACAATGAATTCTAAAGAAGCAAGGATGATATCAAGTCAACAGCTTTCAAGAAGAAACATAGAGTGATCCAAGGATGATATCAAGTCAACAGCTATCAAGAAGAAACGTTAGTGATCCGCTTAGAAGATTGGCACGTTGTTTAACACATTTTTTGTACCTCGTATGTAAAATTAATTAATAGATTTGAAAAATCCTTGGCAATGATCACCCATTTTACATGCATCATTTATCCGCTCTTCCGATCTATTTCTTTTTTACCTTATACATAAAATTTAATTAACTTTGAAAAATCCTTGGCAGTGATCACCCATTTTACATGCATTATTTATCCGGATTATCGCAGATTCGATTATTGCAGTATTTTCCGTGGCAACAATAACCACGATAATCGAGGTATTCCTGTATTTTATTATGCTCTTTTTATTATTTATCATTATATTCAATATTATGAAAAGTGTTCATAACTTTTGCTATACTGGAAGATGACAAAAACAAACAAATGTAGCACTATTTAGCAGAGCTTGTTTGCTCTGCTAAATAGTGCTACATTCATTTGTTTTTGTCATATTCAATATTATTTAACATATTATATTTTTGTTTAAGAGTTAACTTACTTCGATGTTCTCCATCTCAGTAGTTAGCAATCATGTGTTACGGAACAGGAACCCATCTTCCGAACGAGCTTTCTCAGTGAGTGACGTCATCCAATCTAAATAATTTTACCACTGATCTGATGTGAAAAAATAAGAATGATCTCGTATTAATGTTTTGTTCAGTGCATAATTAATTTGTAAAGAGGATGACATGAATTGATTACTCTGTAAACTAATAAATTTGATATTGTTACTCGTATTTATGTAAATGAAGCCAAGCTCGGAACTGTATGTCACTCAGTATAAAAGCCTACATATCCAATGACACAGTGAGGTGTTGTTATCAACATGAAGTTGGCTAAGTGATAATTGAGTTTTTTGTAAAGGTTTACAATTGCTTGAAGTTTATATCAGTGGTAGAGGTATTAGAAGTTAAGTAGTATTTAAAGTTTATTTCTTGTGAATAAGTGGATTTTTGGATATCTGATTTGGATTAAATAAGTTGCATTGATTATTTGGTTGTTGCTTTATTATTGTTTAAATAAAGCTTTAATTAACACTTTTGTAAGTGTTTTGAGTCTAATAAATTTATATTTGTTATTTAACTAGTTCTGAGAATTTATTCAATTTATTAGTATGTTTCTAACATTGTTTTGTCAGCTTAGATCTAACACTTGTTTGTTACTTTTAGTTGTAAGTTTCCAGTTATTTCTTGTTGTTGGTTAGATGTTAATTGTTGATTGATTGTTTTTTATCTGATTATATTTAGTTTAGGAAGTAGTAAAAGACCTGAGCTCAGGCTGAACTCTGGATCTGCAGAGTCGTTAGAACCATTAGGTTTAGTTTATAATTAGTATTACTGGTAATAGTTAAAATTCACGACTTTGCAAGTGTATTTATTAATTACAAGATTATACTAACATTAGTATAAATTATTTCTAATTATTAAAATTTCTGTTAAATTATCAAGAAATTAATTTGGCAGTTTAGATTCTATTAAGATGTTTCCTTGAAGTTTGGTTTCTAAATATCTGATAAATTTATCAAATTTATTAAAAAAAGACTGAAAATGGAGATAAATAATTTCAATAATAACAATTATTGATAAACTATTAAAATAAGCACATTAATAGAAATACAATTACAATCATAATTCATTTTTATATAAACTGTCTGCTAGTATATTTTTGTTAATATATTTATTATAATGTTATTATTCAGGAACATTAGTAATTGATTATAGATATCAATAAATTATAAATCACAAAATATTTTTCATTTATTAATACCTCATAATATCATCATCATAGACTTTAGCAACTGGATTTCTTTCTTTAAAAGTTTTTATAAAATCAGTCATATTTACATTCCAAAGATCAGAATATTCCTCCCATCGTTTACAATATAACTCTTTATTATATTTAAGAGCCTTAAAACCATTTGATATATTGCTTAATAATCGATTACAATCTTCATCTTTTTCTGTAACTTGCTTGAATGTCTATAATAATTAATTGAGAATGATTTAATTTAAAAAAATTAGATCATTTGAAATTAAATGTTATAAATAAATAATTATTAGAAACTAAGAACAGAAATATGAATAAATTAATGCTTACTCATTATAAAATTCATATTTTATAAAATATTTCATAATAACTATTAAACAAATACTAAGCACACATAAGCAGTCCAAAACTTTTAACATAACAATTTAATTAGAGTAACGTTTTCAGCTTCTATGCCATCTTCAGCTCTTACAAACCCTTAATGGAATACCATGAAACATGCTACAGTTCTACGATTACAAATGTAACTTTAAAAACTTGAATACAAAAGTTTTAAAAAACAATTTTCTTTAAAAATTCTACATTAAGTTTCTAACATACTCTTACAATCAGGGCTACAGTCTAACCTAATAAAATTAATCCCATTAAAAACAACATTTACTCGTAGAACAATATAAATCCAACCACCTAATAAATCTCCTTAAATACAAAATAATACTTGCAACAAAAATCCTCCTCCGTCGATACCTCATTAGGAACCTTGTTGTAAAGCAAACTTCCAGGCTTTAGATATATTATTCATTTGTCTATCGTTAATTACTAACCCGTTTTTACTACCTTCATATATCTGTAACTCTTCTGCAGTGAATAGCTCTTTCATGTTATTAAAAGGCTTCAGTACTCTGCTTTTCTCCCACTTTATTTGCACATTACACTCGTATGCTCTCTTAACCAGTGCAGTGTTCAAATTAGCTTTTTCTATGTCCCTTTCATGTTCGCTTATCCTGTCTTTCTGATTTCTTGCTGTCGCCCCAATATACACCTCCTTTCTACCATTTTCTAGATTTTCAATGGTATTTCGTAAACTCCTGTTCTCTCTCCTTGTCTGTACTTATCTTTAACATTTCTGAGCGCATTGAAAACAGTTCATGCCCTTTTGAATGCTGACTTCTTTCCACTTTTTATTATTACTCTATTTACTGTTCTAAATCATTTTAGTACATCTGGAACTATTGTAAAATCTGCTTCATGCCTATTTTCCATTAACTCTATCTCCCTCGACTTTTCACCTCTACTACTATTCAGCATACTTATCTGTTTCCTAAGCAATTCGTTAAATAACTTATCAATCACATTCTTGTTATAACCATGCTTTTGCACTATAATTTTAATCTGTTTCAATTCATTACCTCTCTACCTCTCATCAGAACAATGAGTAAATGCTCTACTGACATATGATCTCAAAGCTGCTTTTTTATTATACCATTTGTTGTTTGACCATTCTGGTATAATTGTAGGGCTGCTCATTGGCTTCCTATACACTGACGTTGTAATCGAGAGGCCATCTATTTTCAAGCTTACATCTAAGAAATGTATTCTTTCTCTCTTTTTGCTCCAATTTTAATTTTAAGCCATAACTTGGTAGTGTGAAGAGCTCCTGAAGTCTTTCTGTTTTATCTGTTTCCTTCCATATTACAAAAATATCATCAATATACCTTAAAAATATGCATTGAAAAATCTAGAAAATGATAGAAAGGAGGTGTATATTGAGGTGACAGCAAGAAATCTGAAATACAGGAGAAGCAAACATGAAAGGGACATAGAAAAAGCTAATTTGAACACTGCACTGGTTAAGAGAGCATACGAGTGTAATGTGCAAATAAAGTGGGAGAAAAGCAGAGTACTGAAGCCTTTTAATAACATGAAAGAGCTATTCACTGCAGAAGAGTTACAGATATATGAAGGTAGTAAAAACGGGTTAGTAATTAACGATAGACAAATGAATAATATATCTAAAGCCTGGAAGTTTGCTTTACAACAAGGTTCCTAATGAGGTATCGACGAAGGAGGATTTTTGTTGCAAGTATTATTTTGTATTTAAGATTGATTAGGCGGTTGGATTTATATTGTTCTACGAGTAAATGTTGTTTTTAATGGGATTAATTTTATTAGGTTAGACTGTAGCCCTGATTGTAAGAGTATGTTAGAAACTTAATGTAGAATTTTTAAAGAAAATTGTTTTTTAAAACTTTTGTATTCAAGTTTTTAAAGTTACATTTGTAATCGTAGAACTGTAGCATGTTTCATGGTATTCCATTAAGTGTTTATAAGACCTGAAGATGGTGTAGAAACCGAAAACATTACTCTAATTAAATTGTTATGTTAAAAGTTTTGGACTGCTTATGTGTGCTTAGTGCTTAGTATTTGTTTAATAGTTATTTAAGCACCAATGATAGCAGTTAGGTTTTTAGTTTTATTTTATTTTATTTAGTATTTCATAATGATATATTGATTTTAATCATATTATATAAATTTTTACATATATTTATAATACAAAATGTCCATAAATTATTCATCAGATTAAGAACTATAAATGATAAAAAAAACCTGAAAAGAAATCAAAAAAACATTCACTGCATTTTATTTTATAACTTAAAGAATTACTATCCATTTCTGTGGGAATATCAAACAAGTGCTTTCATCTTGTATTATGATGAAAATAGCATCCGCAAGAGAAAAAGCAATATGCATTCTTTGGCTATGGAAACAAAATCACCAAAGACAATTATGAGGCAGCTTAAATGTGAATTTCATAAACATTCAACAACTGAACAATCAATTAAATGATGGCTGAAACAATTTAAAAGACTCAGCCATCATTGCATCAGAAAGGTTCATGAGTGTGTTGCATAAGAAAGATAGAGATAAGCTTAACATGTGTGAAGGAAAATTTACTGCTATATAGGAAGCATTTCAATGCAGTCCTAACAAGTCCATTCATTGTGCTAGTCTTGAAATAAGGATGCTTAGATCAACAGTACACAAAGTGGTTCATGAGCAGATGAGGCTTATTGTGTACAAAATGCAACTTGTCCAGCAACTTAAACCTGATAACAAACCATATCACAAGGAATTTTCTGTGGAAATGCTTGATCGTTTGGGCAACAACAATTTGTTTCTAGATGAAGTGGTGTTCGATGATGAATGACATTACATATGTCAGGTAAAGTTAATTGACATAACTGCAAAATATAGGAATCAGAAAACTTTTGGAATATGAGTGAGATAGCACTAAAGCAAACATTTGGTGAGCACTAACAAGCAGCCAGATGATTGGTGTTTTTTCTTCCTGGAGCAACAATTAATGCAAATATTTACCTGGATATGCTTGAACTTTTCGTAGTACCTGAACTGGAGGACAGACAGATGAATGTGTTGGTCCAGCAGGATGTAGCACCTTTGCATTCGGCTGCAGCTATATGGAAGTTTCTTGACAAAAAATTTCCAGATTGGTGGATTGGTTGAGATAGACCCATTGCATGGCCATCATGCTCTCCTGGTATCATATCTCTGGATTTTTTTCTGAGGTTACATAAAGGACAGAATGTACAGAATAAAAATAAACAATGTAACAGAGTTAAGAGACAGGATTATTCAAGAAATTGCAACTGTGACCCCACAAATGCTTAAGAATATATTTAGTGGAAATTGAGTACAGAATAGATATTCTCCAAGCAACTAATGCTGCCCATATGGAAGTGTTCTAAGGAAACTGTCATCAGTGGCATAGCTGACGGTCAGCAGACCCTGCGATGCGAGGGGACCTGGAGCTTCATAGGGCCCCAACTCAACCTGAAGAAAAAAATCTCTAAAACCCAAACAATCAATCCCCAATAACCTTGATTTTAATGCAGAACAGTTAAACTTGTTTAATGCAGGGCGTCAGCTTTCATTAGCTAGAACTCTAAAACTTAGTTAGCGCTAATTTACAATTTATGTATTGTCTTCACATACTTTTTTTATGTTTCCAGGTGCAGCAACTGTTTGATTAAAGCGCTACAGTACGTCCAATGCAGTGCTCTCAAAAGTGACAAGCTACCACAAACTAACCTTATACATCTATATGATACAATTTTAAAATCTTATACACAGAACAAGTAAATCAAATTATGTGTATCACATACACATAAACATATTTTGTTAGAATGTAATCATGTGTTTAATGATGATTTTAAAATTTTACATAACTTGACCAAAGAAAAAATAGTAGATTTATTAGAAACAATAGAAATCAATAAATTAAGAGATTCTGGTCATTTACTTAATTATCAGTTAGATTTGAAATTCAAATCTAACTAATGAAGAATTAAGAAATCTAATCCACGAAGAATTTACAGAACATAACTACTGCAAATAACAAGAATCAACTTGACCAAAGAATATGGATATTTCTGAGTATTTGAACTCAGAAATATCCATATATTTATTTCAGATAGTATGATGTCACTTCTGGCAACAGTTTAGTAAAAAAATCAATATATTATTTTGTTTTTCTTTTATACAAAATTATATTTTTATAATGGTTTATATTATTCAGTTTGTTTCTGAATAAATTATAAATGGAATACAATATTCTTTATTTTTTCATATTTACTGAAAGCATGATCTTTATTTCGTAAATATAGTGGATTCTGCTTAATTGGGACACATTGGGATTAAGCCATTTTGGCACAAGCTAAGCGCTGTCCCAATTAAACGAAGTAATAATAAATTCTAAAATAAAATATGTTATTCATAGGTAAATAAATAATAGGTAAAAAAAATAATAATTAGGTACTTATGTTAATGCTTTATTAAAATAGGTACCTAATTATTAGCTTTTTGTCAATCTCCTCTGACTTTGTCTTCAACACTGGGCCACTGATACTCACACCTTGCCAACTAACTATAGAAAACCATTGATTTAATGTTCTTCGACTTCTCGATCCTTTCCATCACACTTTCTTTTGAATGTTCCCGGAATTTCTTTCTGTAATGCCCACTCTTCACGCAGTTAATTTTCTTGTTGTAGGAAATGCATTATGGTAGATTTTGGCTTATTTCAGCAAGTCTATGATGGCTTGTATTAAATGGTTGGCTTTCAATTTTATCCAGCAAAGCAATTTTATTTGAAAGTGTAAAATGTAAATGGCTGGCTTTTAATTTTATCCAGCAAAGCAATTTTACCTGAAAGTGCAAAATCATTTTTCTTCTAAAAAAATAATACATACACGATAAATTTTACAATTTCATTTCTTGGCATCTTGGCAAAGATTTAATTTTAAATAAAATCGACACTGTAAATGAATATCGCTAGATACAGTAATTTTTAAATAAAATCGACACTGTAAATGAATATCGCTAGGTACAGTAACTGTAGATTTTTTAGTAGACGCACACTTGCCAGACTCACAACGATTGATAACTGATTCTCATCATGTCAGTGTTGCCGAATACAGTATTGTTATATCTTATTTATCAACGATGATATTTACTTATTATTTTATTAAAGAATGGATGTTTATATTAGTGGGGCAACAGTATGTCAATCATGTGTATATAATACACTGGTTCTCAATCACTGTGATGCACTAATAAATAAACCTTTGATGGTGTGCCACTAAAAATTAAAAATGAATTGTATGTATGTAATTGTATGATCATATATATTAATAGTGAAACGTGGTTGGCTGGATATTTCTTTTGCAGTGGAATCACTGTACCGATTCCTATAAGTAGGGTATCATTAGAAAAATATAAT